>CAUYON010165342.1:0-15887 GCA_963573935.1 Arctocebus calabarensis
CCTGTAGTCCCAGCTACTTGGGAGGCGGAGGCAGGAGACTCGCTTGAGCCCAGGAATTGGAGGTTGCTGTGAGCTGTGATGCCACAGCACTCTATCCAGGGTGACAGCTTGAGGCTCTGTCTCAAAAAAAAAAAAAAAAGATTCTTTATTTTGGAGATAAATATGTATATAATGTATATATATATATATATATTTTTTTTTTCCTGATAGATCTTGTAGCACAAACCTCAGATGGAGCACAGGCTGGGGATTCTGAGGACAAAATAGAAAGTGTGACGCATGGACTATTTAATAGTATGCTAATCCTAACTTTAATATTGGGCCTGGAAGTCTTTCTGATTTGCGTTCTGTTTTAACTACCTGTGTCTGTTTACATTATTTCAATTGGCCCAGTGAAGGTAGAAATTCCCACCTGAAACGTAGGCAGAGGATAGGTTTATGCCAATGTTAGACCATCTGGTATTGTTTGAGGACCAGTGGAAAGGTTGTTCCAATTTTATTAAAAAGGCTTTTTTCTTCCTTAATTTTATGAGTACTTCAAGCTAATCTAAACCTTTCCATTTCTCTTCAAAGTTTCATTATTCCTGGATATGATGGGCCTGAAATAGCAAGAATATAATTTTATTTTATGATACATGTTACTCTAATTCAAAATTTCTCTCAATTTAACACTAGTCATTCTAGAAACAATATTTTTATTTAAATAGAGCGTTTCATCATTTTTAATGATAACATAGCCTACTCAAATGTAACTTAGAAGCTTTATTTTGACATATTTTTAAAGGTCAAAAAGTTTGAAACTAATACTTGTTGAACCCTGAAAATAATCAGTACTTTTGCTCTGCACCTTTTAGTTTGTTTTCTGTTTCTCTCTCCAAATTTCGAGTTCTCATTGAAAAATCACTCACCAGAGTAGACTGGAATAGCTCCAGGAGGAAGTACTACATTATTGTAATTGGGTAGTTTTTTCTCTCTGAGTTGGAAGGGAGGAAAATAGAAAGTAGTGTTATTTTGCAACCTTGGAGATGCTGCTGAGTTAAGTGCTGTATTGGGGACTTTCTGACCTACTTTGTGTACATCACGTTGCCACATAGATGGGGGATGCCTCAGCTCTGCCTACATGCTTTTGCTCTGGGATGGGAGGGTTTAAAATCTTTCTGGTGGTGGGATTTATTATCCCCTCACCTTGGGATCTTACCCTCATAATACAGAGTGTGATTTATGTTTTGCCCTCTTGTTGAAAAAATGTGGTCCTGTCATAAAGTGGAAGTAGTACTCTTTCAAAAATTGAAAAGAAACTGGGTAGCTGGATTATAGAAAATCCATTTTTTTCCAGGCTGTTTGACTTCAACAGGAGTAATCTATTTGTGGATGGTAATAAATCGTAGTCTGCCAAGAGGTGGTGCTGCTATCTGTTCTGTGGGTTTGGATTTACTTAATATTTGCTTAACCTGCTCTCTGCTCCAGAATTTCAGCATTCTGGATGCTATAGCAATGCAAATATTTCTGTAAAGGACAAATGCAGGTTTTTTAGTGATAGTTAAGATGAGTGTCTGGCAATGAACTTCAGTGTTTTCCTATTATTCTAATCTCTGGAGAAATAATATAGTTAATTATCTTAGGAATAGTATTTAGGTGAGTGATATTTGTTTTCTTGTAATGGTGAAGTTTGAACAGACAAATGAATTGGTTTGCTTTATATTTATTCAGTAAGTTTATCTAGGATAAGTTTATTTTGATTAGTGAACTCAAGTGGTTTTATCTTTATGCCCTTGTTGTTTCTGGCATAAATTCTAGGTCAAGGTAACTCTCAAACTGCTAAGTGAGTATTTTTCAGGGGAGTCTTATAAGTTGAGGACAGAGCTCTTAAATCTTCCTGGCCGAGTTGCTATCCATTGAATCACTGGGCTGAGATAGGATCAAAGTCATTTTTTATTCCTAAATAAAAAAGGTTAAGTTTTCATTAAGGAAAAAAAAAAAGATTCCAGTCCAAAGAATACTTTAAGTCACTGAAAGGGAAGGTCACAATGTATTTTTCCTCTAATAAATTATTAACTGAAGCATTTGGAACAATTCTAGAGAAGAAAATTACATTTCTTGCTATAAGAAATTACAGCACTTGTTAAAACACTCTCAAGATTTGTGTTTTTAATCAGTTTATTGTTATTATAGCTAATCTACCTACTATCTCTGAGAAGTGGGTGAAAATTATTAACCCTGTTTTACAGAGTGAGATGTGGAGGCTAAGTGAGGCCGTGAGCATCTCTCAGTGGTGAAAAGAGGATTAGTCTGATATTCACATGGCATGTTGGGTCCTCAGCACCTTTAATTTTACTTGTAATGAATCACGCTTCTGCCCCCTCTGCACATATTTGGAAAAAAAACACTGACATTTGATCTCCATCTTTCTTTGTTCTCCTTAATAATCCTTGTGAGCCATTGAAGATAAAGTATCATCATTTTGAAAGACTACAGCATCTCTTAATTTTTTGTAAAATATAAATACGTTACAGTTGTAACCAACTATTATTTCATGTTAATGCTAAAGGTCTTAGTTGGGTCTGGAAATTAAATTAACATTTAATCCATAGTCTATTTTAATCACTAACCTTTTAATGTCTATGTATTTGGGGACGATAAACTAACCAACCAACCAACTAGTATTTCAAGACATCTAGAGATTTAAATTCACTTGTGTTGCATAATTTTTGGCCACAGATTTTCTCAGGTAATTGTTGTGATAACTTTGTCTTAGGGACTGACTGTATCAGTAGACAATTTAGGTCACATAGTATTGCGTGAAATAGAGTTAGTTATTTTTTAATGCTAAAAGTTGGAAATAACAAGGGATATAAGTATAAATAACTTTGCACTAAGTAACAGGAATATTTTCCATGTAGTGAAAAGTTGAGACCAGGTTATGGAAGATAAAATAGAGAAAAACAATCACAATGCAAAGGAAAAAATTAAAGAGATAACTATGATAAAAGATAAGAAAACAGGTATAGAAATTCAAGCCATGAATACCTAATAAGTATTCTTGAAGAATAAGATAAAAACTGATGTGAAGTAAACAATTAAAATTACAGAAGAAACTTTTGTGAACTAAAAGAAATTCTGAATTTTGGAATGAAATTTCACTATTATCTATGGGTAATTGAAGAAAATAAATCCTATATTTAGACTTATTCTAGTAAAAAAAAAATTTCTTCACATACCCAAACACCTAACAAAAGGGGTAAATATGAATTTGGCATAAGATTTCTTTTTCAGAACACCAAATATCACATAATGATATTTAAAGAATATTTTGGGAAAAACATTATGGCCTCAGAATTCTATGTCTTTCCAAGTTGGAGTTCATCAATAAGGAAAACAGGGAGACCGTTGCTGACTAGCACCGTTTCAGAACCTATAGTACTTCAGAAAATTTCTAGTTTGGTTTTCCTACTAAATCCCTTCTAGTTCCTCTAAAAATTATCCATATGATAAATGATGTTTTTAATAACTTTTATTATCATCTTACCATTCTACATTTAAAGAACACCATCAATGGATTTTCTTTTTCTGTTGATTTTAAGATTGTTAAGAGTCAAATGTATTCAAGGCTTACTGTAATGAGATCAAGGCTGGTATCTGTCCACCATATTTGTGGTTGCACTTGGAGCTGAGTACATGGATACCCAGGTGAAGATTATGTCTCGCAGTCCTGTTTGCAAGTAGGTGTGGTGATGTGAATGCAAGTGGCCAATGAGGTCGACTGGAACTGACACTCACAGTGGGAATGCAAGTGTAGTGAGGCATCATCTTGAACCACGTAGATGTGGACTGTGCCTTTGGGAAGACAGACCCACAAGACAGACAAAGTAGTGTGGCTAGAAGACTGTACAGAGCAGACTTACTTTCTCTGCTTATAATTTTCTCTAACAAATAATATTCTATTTTTTAAAATTCACTATGATTTTATTCTCTGGAATATCAGCTGGATTTTAGTTAATTCAGGTAAAAAGAGGGCACAGTATGCAATACATTTAGATGTTTCAGTTCTAACTCCAATTTGTGTTTCCATCATTGTTTTCTTTTCTTTCCTCGTTGACTATACCTTGAAATTTTATGTGTTCTTGTGTGCTTGATTAAATATTCTAAATATAAACACATTTACTACCTAGATATCCTTCCTAGATAACCAAGAGATGAATTAAAATTTAGACTCAGAAGTTGGGAGTTGTAGTAGGGTAGGATTAGTATGTAACAGTTGTTTAACAATCGTAGCTATAGTTAGATTGTCCTTTTTTCCACCTTCATTCTACTTTTTGAGTTTGGGACATAATGAGGTTAAGGCAGAGAGACTCTAGTAATGCCACTCAAGACTCCACTCTCTTGGACTTGTCATACAAGGAAGAATAAAACACAGGTTGGCCTTTAAATATATACTTGGAGGGAACAGAGCAATGTTCCCATAAAAATCCTTAACTAATTCATGACCTTGAAGGCTGACTTGGATCTCGTTATCTTACACCACTGAAGAAATATGCAAACCAGTTAAGACTTTTTGTCTCAGTGTCCGCTTTGACATTAATATTATCCTTCTGCTTCCTTTGTTCCTATTTGCTTGATTCACCTTGTCCCTATGTCCACTTTAATTTTGTTCAGAAGAGATTGTCTTTGGTCTTTTATCTTGAGAAATTTTAACTCTTGGTTAAATTAACCAATTACCGTCAATAGCCAACATCATATTTAATGAGAAAATAGGAGTGGTTATCCTAAAATTAGAAATCGCCATTATTTGACCATATTCTTAAATTTATGGGCAATGAGATGAATTATGAAATAGAAACAAAAGGTATCAATATTTGAAAATAAGAGATTAAAATATCATCATATACAGATGATATGATTTTTTTAGCTTAAAAACCTAAAAGAACCAGTTGAAAAGAAATAAGAAATGTCTGTAAACTAGTTAGAAACAAGATAGGAAAAAAAGTTGAGACAATAGTTTTCTTATAAACAAGTAACAGCTAACTGACATATAAGAGATAAAAAATCCACTAAAGTTCACATTAAGAATAGCAAGACCCATAATATCAGAAAATCTCTCTGAGGGACTCTACCTAACAAATGCAAACATTATAACCTAAATTAATCTGAAACAATAATAAAAAAATAAAAAAAAAAACATAAAATACTCCCAACCTTTCTGGACCCACATTGAACTATTTTGTCCCTGCCCTTTAAAGGTTCTAAATTCCACTGGGTGAGATTAATATATAGACCTACAATCACGACATGGTGTGTTAAATGTTATGATAAAGGTGACAGGCAGGATGGGGATATATCAGCTGAGTTTTATAGGAAAAGCATAATTTTGGTGAATTTTAATAGGCAAAGTTTGTTCAGAGATTCTTCGAGGTTCCAGAGGGAACTTCACTAATTTGGTAAGGCTGGACCCTAGGAGAGGAAGTGGAGGGGTGAAACTAGTGAGCTAACGTGTACTCAGCTCTCTAAGGGCTCGGTGGGCTATGTCCAAGGCAAGGGAAATATCTCATCTTTGATCCTTCTAATCCCTTCTCCCACCATGTACACATTTTGTGATGGCAGTGGCTTGGATGGCATTGGCTAGGTCTCTGATATTCTATTCTGAAGGTATTTGGTGTGAGACTGGTTGTACAGCTTCTTATGTTCCTTGACTCTGCTTTTATAACCAGGCTAAGGTATTTTAATTGCCTTTGAAAATATTAATTTTATTTCAAAATATTCAGGGGCTCGAATGCTTTTTTTTTTTTTTACATGGATAGCTTTTATAAAATGCCTTAGTCAGGGCTATAAGGGTGCTAATCACCCAACTAGTGTTCAACATACCTATTAGGTAGCTTTTACCCCTGTTCTCCTCATCCCCCCCTTCTTGATTTCCAGTGATTTTTACCTCTTGATGTGCCCATCAATTAGCTCCACATTATTACAGGCTACATGTGCTGTTTGTTTTTCCATTCTGGAGATACAGCACTTTGATAATCATCCATATAGTTTCATCTGAATTGTTGCAAAAAACATTAATTCATTTCTTTTTATGCCTGAGTTGCAAGCTATAGTATACACATGCCACATTTTGTTAATTTACTTGAATTGATGGGTACTTGGGTTGATGCCACATCTTGCAATTGTGAATTGTGCTGCAATAAACATTCAAGTGCAGGTGTCTTTTTGACATAATGACTTCTTTTCCTTTGGGTAGATACCCAGAAGTGGGATTGCTGGTTCAAATGGTAGGTCTAATTTTAGTTCTTTTTTTTTCTTTTTTGAGACATTCTCTCACTCTGTTGCCCTGGGTAGAGTACTGTGGGGTCATAGCTCATAGCAACCTCAAACTGTTGGGCTCAAGTGATCATCTTGCCTCAGCCTCTCTAGTGGCTAGAACTACAGGTGCCCACCACAATGCCTGGTTATTTTTAGAGACAGGGTCTCTTGCTCAGGTGGGTCTCAAACACTTGATCTCAGGCCATCCACCCACCTTGGCCTCCCAGAATGCTGGGATTACAGGTGTGAGCCACCATGCCCAGCCTGCTTTTAGTTCTTTGAGGAATCTCCATACTGTTTTCCATAGAGGTCATACTAATTTTCAGTCTCACAAGCAGTATATAAATGTTCCTTTCTCTCTGCATCCACATTAGTGTCTATTGTTTCTGGACTTGGTAACAAAAGCCTTTCTAAATGGGTGATATCTCATTGTGTTTAATTTGCAATTTCCTGATGATTAACGATGCCGAGCATTCTTTCCATATGTTTTTTGGTCACTTGTCTATCTTCTTTTGAAAATATTCTGTTCATGTCTTTCCCCCATGTTCTAATGGGACTGATTGTTCTTTTTTTCCTTGCTTGTTTGTCTGAGTTTTTTGTAGTTCTGGATATTAGACCTGTATTGGATGTATAGTTTGTGAATATTTTCTCCCATTTTGTAGGTTGGCTACTTGCTCTGTTGTTTATTTCCTTTGATGTGCAGAGGCTTTTTAATTTAATAGATTGACTGGTATACTGATTGGGGGCTTCCATGGCATCAAACTCCCTGTCAGGGATTGGGTGCTTATGGATAAGAGTTTTACATTCAACCTGTGACCTTAACGCAAGGTCTCAAGGTGGGCCCTCACAGTCAAGGAGTTGACCTCCTATGGTGGACCTGAAGTCACCTGAAGTTCACCCAACTCTCAGAAGAGGGCCCTATATCAGTATACACCGTATTGCTCCTTTGGGAGCAATGGCTTAATGGGCTGTGTGTATGTGGGTTTGCCTAATGTCTATACCTTAAAAAAATGAGGGCCTTTGATTAGGAAGGTGCTAGTCAGGTCTGAGACTGGATCTTCATAAATAATGAAGTTTGATTGAGAAATTAGGGTGTTTCATTGCCTCTGCCAGCTGAAGGTAATTGAAGCTGGGGGTAGGGGGAAGGTCATGCATTCATGTGTGTGGCTGTATTCTAGTCAGGTATGCCTTCAGGTCTTTAGCTTTTCAGATGTATAAGTTAAATTTCACAAAAAAGATCATCCATCTTTCTTGGCACAGGCTGAGCCACTTGATAGTAGTATTGCTAATAGCGGATAACATTTAAGGAGCACTTAGTATTATGCAGAGCCTTATGCTAAGTGCTTTCCTTGAAGATTTACCCCCTGTGGGAAGGTCACGGATCATTATCCCCATTCTGCCAGTGAGCGGACTGGGGCTGGGGAGGTAGCGTCATGCTCATGCTCACGCAGGTAAGGCTTTCTTTGAGTGGCTGTCAAACCCACACCAGTCAGACTCCCAGGAGCACCTTAATCAAGGTGCGACACTGTCTCAGAAATTTAGAGTTTGAATGAATGGTCAGGCTGTCATTTTCTATTCTCTAGGTGGACACCAATGTGAAGTTTGAATACAAATGTGTTGATCAGGAAAATTTTCTCTACCTGAGATATCTTGTTTTTGTCTGTCTTAATTGAACAAAAACCATGCACATGGAAGCAGAAAGCTGTTTCCTGTTTCTTTGGGCTTATGGAGCTGATAATCTCTGTGGATGCCCTGGGTTCCATTCTCAGTGGCTTTTGCTGACTGGTATGGAGAGGAGGTGTGGAGGGGGAGGGAGCAGCATATAAACCACGAGTGCAGTTCTGTAGAGCGGGATCCCAGATGTAGGCTAGGTGCGCTGGCAAGGGCTAGGAAGAGGAGTGCATGGGAGAGCTCCAGGCTCATCCCACAGGTAAAGTAACTTTCTCCCTGTGAAATCCATGTTCATGTAGCTCTGCTTGAATCACACCATTCTCATGAGGCAGAAAGAACCGAAGAGTGCTTCTGTTCACTGGAAACTTACTGGTATCTGAAGCTCCTAGAATCTATAAATGAAGCTCTGAACACTGTAATCTTGGGTAGGAGTTGAACTTGGAAGCTGTGAAAGACAGTAAACTAACATGCCAGGTGACTTTGCAGGTCACTGAGCCGCTTGGTCATTTTGCTGTGGCACACTTTTGTGAGATCACCTGTACTTATTGTAGCTTTTACTATGTGGTGACTGGAAGCCTGCTGATGTCTTTAAGGTCCTAAAAATGTACAAAGACTATCTTGCAGTATATTATCTCTTTGTCTTAAGAACAGTATTGCTTTGGACACAGCATCTGGCTGATCTTAAAATGTTGATCTTTTAAAGTAAAAAAAAATAATAAATTTTATTTAAAATTTTACTGATTAAGGGGAAGTAAATTTCACTTTATTACAGTTGACATTAATAAAAACCAATGTATCACGTTAGATAATCTTACCGCATCAGGATTATTTACTGATTGTAAAATAATTTTTAAATATATTTTTTTCTTAAGGATAATACTTTAAATCTTCTACTTGATGGGGCTAGCAAAGCTTAGAGTGTCCCGTGGTTTTAACAATCTGAAAAGCGTAGCTTGGGGTCTGTACATGGATATTGTTCTGAGAGCCCACACTTTGTGGATGGATGAGAATATGGATTGGCTGAAATACTTGGAATGATGGTGGTTTAACTCCTACTATTAAGTTTATGATATTGTCCAGGGTTAGATCTCACTCACAATGGGGGCAATAGCTCACATTTACAAGGCGCTTTCATTGTGAAGGATTCCAGGGTGTCTTCTGAGCATATTTCTAGAGGAATGACTATTCTCTGAGATGTGGCCATTTCTTATAAGAGTGACACCACCCGCCACTGGTAGTGTCCTCACAGCACTAAGATACCCACTGAGGACAAGGATGATGAAGACAGCCAGTTAGGCTTTAATTTTAAAGCAACAAAATCTACTAACCCGATTCAACCGCAGACCAGTATCACCATCCTTCAAAAGGTCTTCAGGAAGCCTGTGATGACTATGAAGTTAGAGAGTGACTTTTGTATGGTCTGGATAGAACACAGTCCCTTAACTTTGTGCCAATTGTTTTTTTTATTTTCAGTGGTAATAGTTCTCTCTTCTGACTGAATAAAAAATAGGTGTTCTGTGTCCCTTCCACTAGCCACACGTTGCTTGGAAATTTCTAATTTCTCTATTTCCTTTGTTTATGTCTGTGTAGGGTCTCCTCCTTAGGAAGTAATTGATAGTCGGGGGAGGACCCCACAGGGGTTTTAAATTCCTCCTAGATATCTGCCTTTGTCAGAGCAAATGCAATTTAAGAATAAGAGGCTTAATTCTCCCTGATGAAAATAAAGGAAGAGATTCTCCCTCTCTCTTTTCATAGAGGACTTGTTTTAGAAAATGTGTAATTTTAATGCCTTTCTCTGTCTCTTCAAAATACATGTAAATATACTTAAAAGCTTAATTTGTCTCTTCCAGATTTATGGTCCAAGAATGTTTTCCTTAAGGACCTGGGAGCTATCTCTCTCTTTGAAAAGTTATTATCAAGAGAGAGAGTGACTTTTTTTCCCCCAGCCTCTTGGGAGGGTAGGAACTTAACATCAGAGGGTGGCTGACTCCAAAACTCTCTCTTTATCATATACATATAAGAGATTTATTTTTTCTTTGGGTAAAGCCAACTAGCTAACACAAATGGATTGCTCCAATTACCATATAAATTCGGGCTGAACTTTGTGTGACAAGTGGTACTTTTGAGTCCTCTTACTTGAGGACTAGGTACTGTTCGTCTTGAGAATACGTATGTGGTAGGTTGTGGCCACTTGGCTGTGAAAAAAGATTTCTTCTTATCTTTTCAGTCTTTTAGCAGGTTGGCTGTGATGGGCACCATGTGCAGGTTCAATGTTTATTTATTTATTTTTCTGAGACAGAGCCTCAAGCTGTCACCCTGGATAGAGTGCTGTGGCATTACAGCTCACAGCAACCTCCAATTCCTGGGCTCAAGCGAGTCTCTTGCCTCCGCCTCCCAAGTGGCTGGGACTACAGGTGCCCGCCACAACGCCTGGCCATTTTTTTGGTTGTAGTCATCATTGTTGTTTGGCGGGCCCGTTGAGCCACAGGTGCCGAGCCTTCAATGTCTATTTATTAATAAAATCTTGCCTTCTTTTCCATCTTTATGAAGAGATTTTCTGAGTTGGCAGAAGATTTTTTTAGAAATTTCATTTCCCTAACACCTTCCTTTGAAACACTTCCCATGGGCTGGGTAGTGGAGTTTTATTAAACAGCCAAGGCACAGTGTCGGTGTCCCCGTGGGAGGGTGACATGGGCGATGAGAACATTTAGCCCGTGCTGGTGCCTCCCCATGTGCTGGCCACTTTGCCATGGGCTTCAAGGGATTCTGTTTACTCTGAGGAAACCTAGAGGGGTCAGTTGAATTTTCTTGCATCTTTTAAAAGATAAAAAGGTGACTATTGAAAGAATAACATTATCATTACATTTAATGTATACATTTTTAAAAACACTGAGGGCTAGGTGTGAAAATTCCCAAATTTTCCTTCTGGGTATCTTTGATTGAGCCTTTGAGTCTTTCTGCAGTCATGTGCCTCCGAGCCTTAACACCTGCTCTGGATTCTTCCTTCCTTTCTTCCTCTCTTCCTTACTGATCTCAGGGAGGCCTGTGGGGAAGCGGGGAGATTGTCCCATAGCTAGATGGCAGCTTAATTATATATCAGAAATCCAGCATAGGGCCAAAGCTACCAAAGGGAGATTCCTGTTGGTCTTATTGCATTAACATTTGGCCAGGGTAAGCGTAGTTCTTTTTATTTAAAATGTTTCCTTTTGTCATATTAAGATTCTCCATAAAACATTTTCAAATCCTTTCTTTCAATAGCTTTCAGACTCCTGTTTAATTCTAGTAAATTCATTAGCACTTACAACCTGATAATCTATATGGTATATTCAGTGCTGTGAGTACAAAGAGGGTCAGTAATTATTAGATATTACAGACCAAACAATAGGAGGTGGTATGGAGGGTGGGGGGACAGGGAGGTGAACACCATGACCTTGAATGTGACTCCTGTTATTACATATCTTTTATATAGATGTGGGGAAATTCTATAACCCCTCCCTGAGTCTGTTTCCTCATATTCTGGGTTGGGATAATGTTAGATGATATACTAAAATCTAAAACATTCTTAGGGAAAAATCAGGGCGTAGGATGAGGAGTGGAGAATCCTGGGGTGGGGTGGGGGCTGCAGTAGGGTCCTGTACAGACAGGACTTGCGATAACTCCCAGGTACCAAGGCCCAGGTAATGTGATGCGAGCTTCCTCTGCAGCAGCCCCACTCACTCACCCACCGCCTGTAACTGGCGCTCAGGGGGCAGACAATGGCGCATCTCAGGGCTGCTCTACAGACAGACTGCATTGGAATTTTCTGGCCTGAAGTCACCAAGCCAGTGGACTCAGAAGCAGCAGGAGTGGGGCTTGGATGTTTGCTTTTGAAAAACAGCCCAGATAAATCTTATATACATTGTATTTGAAAATCATTCTTCGTTGGGCAGTGCCTGTGGCTCACTGAGTAGGGCGCTGGCCCCATATACTGAGGGTGGTGGGTTTGAACCTGGCCCCGGCCAAATTGCAACAAAAAAATGGCCAGGTGTTGTGGCCTATAGTCCCAGCTACTCGGGAGGCTGAGGCAAGAGAATCACCTAAGCCCAAGAGCTGGAGGTTGCTGTGAGCTGTGATGCCATGGCACTCTACCCAGGGTGACAAAGTGAAACTGTCTCTAAAAAAAAAAAAAAAAAAAGAAAAGAAAGAGAATCACTCTTCGCATGGTATTGTAGACATTGTGGAATACTATTTAGCCATAAAATTGAAACAACTTGGATGGAATCAGAGGCCATTGTCCTGAGTGAAGTAACTCAGGAATGCGAAACAAACATTCCTGTTCTCCCTGGTAGGTGGGAGTGTCCACTGGCCACACAGCGGGGCGGCTGACACTGAGGACTCCAAAAGGCAGGAGGGTGAGGGGTGAAAAGTTACCTCCCGGGTACGGTGTCCACTATTCAGGCCCGACTTCACCACTACACAGTATGACCACGTAACAAGCTGCGCTTAGACCTCCTAAATGTATGAAAAGTTAAAAAACCTTTTTCTTTCTTTCTAAGCAGAGAAAGGCACCAAGGTAAGTGTGCTCTCCAGGGCCAGATGTTCATCTGGTCAGTGTCCTCTGCTCCTGTTTCTTATCACCCATTGACACTTGTACGTAAAAATGTGAACTAATTCTAAAATTTGCTCAAGCTAATTTAGCCATTGTGCCGCCAAGAACTGTACAGAAATGTATTCCCAGTCTGACGTCTAGCTCACGTCTGCATCACGCCCTTCCTCCTGCCTCTCTGAAGGTGAGAACGCTGCTGGCCGGGTGGTGTCGCCACCTTCCTTCACATCAGAGGGGGCTCTGCTGGGTCACCTCAGCCTGTAGGAAGCCGGATCAGCACCCTGAGGCCATCCCTGTGTCCAGCGCCGTGTGTCACCCTGCCCAGCAGTCTCCACACTCTGCTTCCGAGTGTTTCTGACGTGGAAAGCAGACACCTCTGTGCTGCAATCTACCTGTCCAGGTAAGTAGCTCTGGAGCCCTGCATGGGGTGTAGGGCCACGAGGCTGAGCCTGAAGAATGGAATTTCCTCAGTGAACCACGCAGAGAATCTTTCCTTTTATTCACTGTTCGCCTCCACAGTTGCTCCTTATTTTTTAAGACAACAGATGGAGGTTGGAAAGTGTGTAGGGTATTGACATAATGGTCAGAGAGTTCGGTATGTTGAACTGGAGCAGAACGATTTCATTTCCCAAACCGCAGAGAAAACAGGAGAAAACTCTTTCTGGAGATAGAAAGTCTGCGGGTTGCAGAGACGGCTGCAGCAGAGGGAGGCTGGAGGGACGTGGGTGTGAGTCTACGCATTTCCAACACGCTGAGAAAACGTTCTTGCACAAAGCAAACTGATTTCTAATGTCAGTAGAATTGGTCAGGCTGTTCCTTCGCTTTGTGTGTGAAGATAGGCTGGTACAAATGGGGGTGATAATAATAAGTGGCCTCCACTGAGCGGCTGTGTTGTGCCAGGCCCTGCAGGAGGCGTAATGTGACTCTGGGTAGTGGGGATTCTGGCAATACCTGCTTCATGGGGTGGTTTTCTAAACAAAATGGTAATGTGAGCAAGATGCTTAAGATGGTACATGGCGCAAAGAAAGGGCTCGAGGAAGGTCAGTTATTACTGATTTTCTTACTGACCCTTTGAGAGGCAGCCTAGTGTAACCCAGGGCACAGGCTCTGACCTTGCACTGCCTGGTTCAAGTCCAGGTTCTCTGCTGGGGCCAAGTGAACATCTTTGGTGTCATTTTCCTTTCGTGTGAAATGGGAGCCATACTATCCACACCATGGAAATGTTACAGGATTAAGTGTGTTTAAGACAAGGCCTGGCTCATAACACAAATGTTTGTCATTCTTATAAATGTTTATTTACTCTATCGTTAACCCTTAGAAAAACAATTGGGTACATGAGTCATCTACATTTTATAGATGAGGGCAATAAAGTGACTTCTCCAGATATAAAGCTTAAAGTGCTGGAGCCACAACTTGAGCTGTCACACTGCTGCTTCCAAAGTCCCGTGAGCACCTCCTGGGCAAGGCTGCCCTGCCAGCAAGCCCAGTATGTTCTGGAATTCCACTTTTAGACCACACTTGGTTCCTTCGGCTTATTAGCCTGAAAAATTACTGTATTACCTTTATGAGAATGTTAGTCTATAATATGTTACTGGCCTATCACTTGATTTATTTGAAGTCTGAGTTCATGTTATTACTATCATTATGGTTACTTTTAGAACTTGGTTGCATGGGCTCCTACAAACAAAAATTAAGATTTTCATTACTAAACAATAAATCTTTTATGGGGGGCAGGCTGATATTTATCATTCTTATCTACATGATTTATTTTGGCTTTTCCTAGGCACATTTAATGAGAGTAGTACATTATTTAAAACTTTGTATGTCTATGCCAGAATTTTAGGGAGGGGCTAAACTTTTGTCAGTTTCTGTTGGACGAAGAAATTGGAGAGGAGGTGTTTGCAGCTTGGAGGACAAGTTAAGTTATAATAAACTCAGCAAGTTAGAAAACTGGAAAAAATAACCTAATAATACACCAAAAGTTGTGGTGTTCTCACAGAGCAGGTGCTAAATGATCAAGGCACGGTCTACCCTCAGGGAAGTGAGGTTGTGTAAAACAGTGTGTGCGTGTTGGGGTTTGTGCCAACAGCCAGTATATGTTAGCCGTCTGCTTTGGTTTGAGTCCGTCCCCACCAAACCCACGGTGAAATCTTGGCATGGCCGTGCTTGCAGGGAAGGCCTGCTGGGAAGCATTTGGGGTCTGGGAGGCAATGGATCACAAATGGTGCTATTCTTGGATGTAGTGAGCTAGTTCTCACCCTCTGGAGACTGCACTAGATCTTGCAGGAAATGATTAGTTTTTGAGAGAGTAGGCTGTAATAAAGCTAGGAGGCCCCTGGCTTTGCCACCTTGGATGTGTCTGCTCCTCCTCGGAACTTCTCCACCAGGTTATGATGCAGTGCCGTCCTCATAACTCATCAGTCTTTGGTATGATGTCAGCAGCTCCGTTCATCCTGCTGTACACCTGAAACCTGGCTATCAGAGGTGACATTTCCTTCCTTTACTCATCAGGGGTAGGGCCAGGAGTGACTTTAGCTTTCAGCTTTATCCACATCCTATTCTTTAGCATGGATAATTGATGGTTTTAAGTTCTCATTTAAAGTCTGGAGTCTAGGAAAGCACAATTAAAGACAAGTTGCTTACCTCCCTCCCCTCCAGATAATTCCTCCAAGTTCTTTCTCTGATGAAATTCCTGAACCACCACTGTCTCCCACCCTCAGAGCTCCTCCTTGGGAGTTCAACTTTCCCATTGCTCTAACTTTGGTCTCTCTTGTTTTTTATTTTTTTTTTAATTTTTATTTTTTATTAAATCATAGCTGTGTACATTAGTGCGATCATGGGGTATAGTGTGCGGGTTTCATATACAATCTGAAATATTTCCATCCAACTGTTCAATATAACCTTCATGGGATTTTCTCGTTTATTTATTTTCTCGTGTGAAAACATTTGTGTTCTGCATTTAGTAGGTTTCACCTGTTCCCTTCTTTTTTTTTTTTAAATAATTTTATTGAATCATAATTATGTACATTGGTGTAATCACAGGGCACGATTCATATACATTCAGAAATATTTTGATCATACTGTTACAGATAGCCTTCATGGCATTTCCTTGATGACTATATAAAGACATTAATACTCTACCTTTATTAAGTTTCGCCAGTACCCTGCTAAGATGCACCGTAGGTGTGATCCCACCAATTGCCCTCCCTCCACCCATCCTCCCCTCTCCCCTCCCCTCCCTTTCCCCTTTCCCTGTATTCCTGTGCTATAATTGGGTTTTAGCCTTCATATGAAAGCTATAAATTAGCTTCATATTAGGGCTGAGTACATTGGATAC
>CAUYON010165343.1:0-10349 GCA_963573935.1 Arctocebus calabarensis
ACAGCTTGAGGCTCTGTCTCAAAAAAAAAAAAAAAGAAGAAGGAGAAGATGATTAAATAGTGGAGGGATTTTTTTTTTTTATTTTTTTAAGACAGAGCCTCAAGCTGTTGCCCTGGGTAGCATGCCGTGGCATCACAGCTCACAGCAACCTCCAACTCCTGGGCTTAAACGATTCTCCTGCCTCTGCCACCCAAGTAGCTGGGACTACAGGCGCCCGCCACAACACCTGGCTATTTTTTTGGTTGCAGCCGTCATTGTTGTTTGGTGGGCCGGGCTGGATTTGAACCTGCCAGCTCAGGTGTATGTGGCTGGTGCCTTAGCCACTTGAGCACAGGCTCCGAGCCTGGAGGGATGTTTTTGTCACAAATTTAACTTACTATATTCTAAATTCCTCAAACCTCACCTCCTTATGCTTTCCTTATGCCAGCCTCGTTCCCACATTCTAAGCTAGAAACACAAGGAATGGTCCTCCCCTTTTTTCCTCTCCCCTACACTTCACATACAGTTAGCCGCCCAAACCTAGAAAGTCCTGACAGTTCTTCCTGAGACGCCCTCTGCCACAGTCTTAGTTCCAGACACCATCATTTCTTCCTCGGCCTGTTGTAGCAGCCTTGTAAGCCTTTCTCTGCTTTAGCTCATTCTCCAGCTTTCTCTAAAATAATAATTATTTCAAATGATAGAAATGATAATAATTCTGTCATTCCTGTGTTCACAGACCTCCTCCTGCCTGGATACTTTGCTGCTCTGTTAGCACTCCCTCAGCCTTTTACCCAGCCTCTCCCCACTTGCCAGGTTCAACCCTCCTGTCAGGTGCCCAGCTTTGGGCTTACTCACCTGTCACTACTCTGAACACAGCGTTACCCTTTTAGAATCCATTGCCTCTGTACCAGCCATCGGTGCTGCTCTGCCTGACATGGTCTTCTCTCTGCCTATTGCCTCACCCTCCCTCAACTAAGTCTCAGTGTCAGCTGGAAAAGCCTTCCCTGAATCTCCCAGCAAAGCTGGGCCCTATCTCCACCGGTCCCCAAAGCACTTGGGCAGGTTTCTTTGTTTTTTGAAATAGAGTCTCAAGCTGTTGCCCAGGGTAGAGTGCTGCGGCATCACAGCTCACAGCAACCTCAAACTCTTGGGCTTTAAGCAATTATCTTGCCTCAGCCTCCCGAGTAGCTGGGACTACAGGCGCCCGCCACAATGCCCAGCTATTTTTCTGTTTTGCCGAGGCTGGGTTCGAACCCACCACCTTTGGTATATGGGGCCAGCGCCCTACTCGATGAGCCACAGGCGCCACCCACTAGAGTTGTTTTTAAGCTCAAAACAGAACCAAAGCAGAACCTAGAATAAAATTTTAAAATGAGGAAACAAAGTTCAGGGCACTGGGAGGAAGTGGCCTTGGCTGGAGAAGGCACACTGAGATGCTACATGGAGGCAGGCAGAGCAGGTGTGCACTTTCTCCTTGTGAGATGGAAGAACAGGATCCAGAAAACTCAGGGACTTGCCCAAGGCCGTGTCGTGAGTGAGTGTTAAGACTCAAACCCAAGGCTCGGCCAGTAGCTCAGTGGTTAGGGTGCCGGCCACATACACCACATACCCCAGGGCGGCAGGTTTGGGCCCAGCCTGGGCCTTCTCAATAACAAAGAAAACTACAACAAAAAAATATAACCGAGCACCTTGTAGTGGGCACCTGGAGTCTCAGCTACTTGGGAAGCTGAGGCAAGAGAATCCCTTAAGCCTAAGAGTTTGAGGTTACTGTGAGCTGTGACTCCATGGCACTCTACCAAGGGCAACATAGTGAGACTCTGTCTTAAGAAAAAAAAAGAGGCTCGGCGCCTGTGGCTCAGCGGGCTAAGGTGCTAGCCACGTACACCTGAGCTGGCGGGTTCGAATTCAGCCCGGGCCGCCAAACAACAATGACGGCTGCAACCAAAAAATGGCCGGGCGTTGTGGTGGGCGCCTGTAGTTCCAGCTACTTGGGAGGTGAAGGCAGGAGACTCACTTGAGCCCAGGAATTGGAGGTTGCTGTGAGCTGTGATGTCACAGCACTCTACCCAGGGTGACAGCTTGAGGCTCTGTCTCAAAAAAAAAAAAAAAAGAAGAAGACTCAAGCCCAAGTCTCCTATCTCCCACTGTATGGTCTTCAAAACTTTTTTTTTTTTTAGAGACAGAGTTTTACTTTGTTGTCCTCTGTAGAGCTCTGTGGTATCACAGGTCACAGCAACCTCCAGTTCTTGGGCTTAGGTGATTCTGTTGCCTCAGCCTCCCGAGTAGCTGGACTACAGGCGCCTGCCACAACACCTGACTTTTTTTTTTTTTTTTTTTTTTTGAAACAGAGCCTCAAGCTGTTGCCCTGGGTAGAGTGGCATTATAGCTCACAGCACCCTCCAATTCCTGGGCTCAAGTGAGTTTCCTGCCTCGGCCTCCCAAATAGCTGGGACTACAGGTGCCCACCACAACGCCCGGCTATTTTTTTTATTTTGGTTGCAGCCATCATTGTTGTTTGGCCGGCCCAGGCTGGTTTCGAACCCGCCAGCTCAGGTGTACGTGACTGGCGCCTTAGCCCGCTGAGCCACAGGCACCGAGCCAACGCCTGACTTGTTGTTGTTGTTGTTGTTGTTGTTGTTGTTGTTGTTTAGCAGGGGCTGGGTTTGAACCTGCCACCCTTGGTATAAGGGGCTGGCGCCCTACTCACTGAGCCACAATGGCTCACATTCCTTTTTTTTTTTTTTTTCTTTGAGACAGAGCCTCAAGCTATCACCCTGGATAGAGTGCTGTGGCATCACAGCTCACAGCAATCTTCAATTCCTGGGCTCAAGCAAGTCTCTTGCCTCTGCCTCCAAGAGTCAAGCAGTAGGGGAGACACATACGCTGTTTTAGTGTGGACCTCAAATTCTTTTTTATCACAAGAACCAAATTAGAGAACTGGAGAGAATGCACTTCTATAGTGCACACAGTGTGGCAGGCACTATTGTGCTTTATACATTGTAACTTGTTTCATCCTTTTAGTGAATGAAACACTATAAAGGTAGGTACTATATTTTATCCCCATTTTATAGTGAGGAAAGTGAAGTACAAAGATATTCAGTAACTTGTTCAAGGTCATAGATGAAAAGTAACATTCCTGGGGCCAGGTGTAGTGGCTCATGCCTATAATCCTAGCACTCTGGGAGGCCAAGACAGGAGGATTCCTTGAGCTCAGGAGTTTGATACCATCCTGAGCAAGAGTGAGACTCCATCTCTACTAGTAATAGAAAAAAATAAGCTGAGCGCAACACCATGTGCCTGTAGTCCCAGGTATTGGGAAGGCTGAGGCAGTAATATCACCTGAGTCCAGGAGTCTCAGGTTGCTGTGAGCTAGGATGGGCAACAGAGTGAGACTTTGAGTCAAAAAGAAAAAAAAGAAGAAGAAGAAATAGCAGTACAGGCAATCCTGGGTTAAGAATGAGATCAGTTCTATAGGTTTTGTTCTCAAGTGAAATTTGTATGTAAGTTGGAACAGGTACATTTACCTATATTACCTGTAGTAGCCTCCACTCATAAGTAGATGTTTGTAACTCAAGGACTTACTGTAATAGCCTTTGTTCAGAAGTGTAAGTTGTATGTAAGTCAGATGTTTGTAACTTAGGAATGCCTGGACAGCAGTCAGGTTTGAATTCAGGCCAGTCTGGCTCCAAAGTCCCTGCTCATAAATATAAGGTTTTGGTGCTTCTCCATGCAAATGATTTTATTTAATACCAGAATCATGATTATAATGCTTCCTTCCCCTCTCCCTGTTAAATAGAATGGGAACATCTTTATAGATATGAACACTTCTCCTGAGACCCTCTCCCCCGCCTCTGCACACTTCTGTGCTGTGCCTTGCTCCCCCTGCCAGGATTTTCACCTGCTGTTTCTCCCCCGCAGAAGTGTGTCAGCAGAGGGGAGCTCCAGGTGTCTCTGTCATATCAGCCTGTGGCACAGAGAATGACAGTGGTTGTCCTCAAAGCCAGACATTTGCCGAAGATGGATATCACCGGTCTCTCAGGTAGCAGCTATTTACTTCAACCTATTCCTGACTTTCTGGACCACTCCAAATCCCCCCACTCCCTGTCTGGGGCCCAGACACACCCACATGTCTAAGGATCTCTTGTCTCTGCCCCTCATTCTGTCTGCATTCTCTTTGCCATGAACACCTAGGTCCAGTGGCTGTCCTGGCTGAGGAGGTGTTTTGCTTGTGCAAATGGGGTCTTTACCTTTCTGGAGATTCCCTAAACACTATCCAGGTCAGGTGCTCAGCACTTGCTCCAGGGGAGATTTCTCAGACTGAGGGTATTTGTTAGTCCCTGTGCTTTTGAAAAAGCTTTTTGATGCATTTTCAGGCATGGCTTATAGAGATGAACATTTTTCCTGAGACCCTCCCCCCACTCCTCTACACACTTCTGTTGTCCTAGAATAGAAGTTGTTCTATTCTACTCCTGCTTGGTTTCCTTGGCCCCTTATCCAGGCAGGCAGACTCACACATGGTCAGTGGGTGCGGCCACCACAAATAAGAACAACAAATCACCTCCACCACCCCCCTTCCCAGCATGACAGCACCACTATATAGGAGAGGACTGTGTCATAGGTCTGTCTTCTTTTTTTTTTTTTAAATCTCTTTGGGGGCCTCAGATCCTTATGTCAAGGTGAACGTCTACTACGGCAGAAAGCGCATAGCCAAGAAGAAAACCCATGTGAAGAAGTGCACTTTGAACCCGGTCTTCAATGAGTCTTTCATCTATGATATACCTACTGACCTCCTGCCTGATATCAGCATCGAGTTCCTTGTTATCGACTTCGATCGCACCACCAAGAATGAGGTGGTGGGGAGGCTGATCCTGGGGGCACACAGCGTCACCACCAGTGGTGCCGAGCACTGGAGAGAGGTCTGCGAGAGCCCCCGCAAACCTGTGGCCAAGTGGCACAGTTTGAGCGAGTACTGATCCTGTTCTTCTCACCTCTAACCCCGGGGCCAGGCTTGGGAGGTGTGTGGCGGGGAGAGAGATGACAGACAAGTGGACTCAAAACCTCATTTTAGTTGTAGAAGAAAATTTCTTACAAAACAAACTCCACAAAGAACATCCCACATGACCACAGCTGCAGATCAGCTCTTAGCGATGATGATTTTTTTTCTCCTTTGCAAGGCACTAGAAATTTTTTTTTAATGGGGGAAAAAACAGAGGGAAAGACCCCTACAGGTTTATATATAACAATGTAACCTTATACTTGCATGTCTAATACAAACTGAAAAAATTAGCCTAACTGCCAATATCAAGTTGCAGATTTTAATCCATGAAAATTGTGTTTTGTGCCGAATTGTATTTGCTAATTACCTGAAATTGGCCTCTTTTTATTGGGCTTCTCTGGAGAGTTACTCCTACGCCCCACCTTTGCAGATGAAAATTTTGCTCTTGTAAAACCTCATGTTTTCATCATTTCCATCTTTTCTTCTTGTTACCTCTTACATCTTTGCTCTTTGGCTGAGCTCAAAGTCTAGAGGTCTGTAGTAAGCCAAGAAACGGGTGATGTGCAGAAGGCAAGGTTTGCAGGGAAAAAGAGTAATTGAGAAATGGGGTATTTTTGCTGTCACCCCTCCTGTTATAAGAGGTGAAGGGCAGTCTGTGGTTAACTGGTAGCCCCAGTGAGGCACACAGAGCACATTCAGACTGAGCAGGTAGAACTTGGATTTAAGAAACTAGATGTTAGGTGGTGCCTGTGGCTCAGTGAGTAGGGTGCCGGCCCCATATACTGAGGGTGGAGGTTCAAGCCTGGCCCTGGCCAAACTGCAACAACAACAACAACAAAAGAAACTAGATGACTTCCCTAAAAGGAGCTTTGGAGACTGCAAATTCAGCTATTAGATAGTATCAATGAACACATGCAGCTGATCCCAAATGCTGTTTCCACGTATAAGGACAAGGATTGTGGACAAGAGATGACAGCCATCCCCCTTTGAGTTTATCTACAGCAGTGGCAACCATCTACTGGTTGAGGGGGTTGGAGGTCATCAGAGGTTTGAAGAATTACATCAGCCTTTGTTTTTCTACCAAACACTAACCATAGGGAGGGTTTAGAGTCTTAGATGTTGTAATGATGTTAGAAAGAAAAAGGCCTCAGAAATTATTCTTTCTCCTTAAATTTTTCAATAATTGGCTCTCAAGAAAAATAACAGGGCGGCGGCTGTGGCTCAAAGGAGTGGGGTGCCAGCCCCATATACCGGAGGTGGTGGGTTCAAACCCAGCTCTGCAAAAAAAAGAAAAGAAAGAAAAAGAAAAATAACAGCGTAACTAAGTGAGTAATAAAGGCAAGTTGGATTCTTTCAGAACATCTTTTTCCTCAAAACAAAAAGCATAGTTCTTAAAATTTATGCGCCTCATAATGTGGCAGAGGGGTGGGGAAACCACAGAGTGCCGTCCTCCTCCTGCCCCATCTTGCTGGGATTAGAGTTCAAATCTCCTTACTCTAGTGTTGAGATTTTTTTTTTTTTTTTTTACAGTTCCACAACGTGAGGAATTATTGTTATTGTTTTTAAGAGACAGTCTCACAGGCTTGGCGCCTGTGGCTCAATGGGCTAAGGTGCCAGCCACGTACACCTGAGCTGGCAGGTTCGAACCCAGCCCGGCCCACCAAACAATGACGGCTGCAACCAAGAAATGGCCGGGCGTTGTGGCGGGCGCCTGTAGTCCCAGCTACTTGGGAGGCGGAGGCAGGAGACTCGCTTGAGCCCAGGAATTGGAGGTTGCTGTGAGCTGTGAAGCTACAGCACTCTATCCAGGGTGACAGCTTGAGTCTCTGTCTCAAAAAAAAGAGAGACAGTCTCACTTTTGTTGTCCTTGGTAGAGTGCTGTGGCGTCACAGCTCAAAGCAACCTCCAACTCCTAGGCTTAGGTGATTCTCCTGCCTCAGCCTCCCGAGTAGCTGGGACCACAGGTTCCTACCACAACACCCAGCTATTTTTGTTGCAGTTTGGCCGGGGCCGGGTTTGAACCTGACTCCTTCAGCATATGAGGCCAGCACACTACTCACTGAGCCACAGGTGCCATCCATAGTGTTGAGATTTTTCAGATGGCAGAGACTTCATGGGCAATAGGTAGACTTGGATAGGCGTAGATATTTTGCTAACCTTAAGAGGAACTCAATCAAATAAACAACCAGCTTGATCTAAGGCCCAAAAGATTACCTGAAATTGAAGTGTTCATGTCCATACAAGGATATCACTTTCTAACTTGTTTCTGAGAACAGTTGAAAAACCGAGTCTCCATGGAGATGGTGGTGATCTTGCCTTTCATGTTCTCTTTGGTTTTTTGGATTTAAAACCACTCTGCCGGCTGGTGCTTGTGGCTCCACCAGTCCCATATGCTGGAGGTGGCGGGTTCAAACCCAGCCCTGGCCAAAAACTGCAAAAAAAAAAACCACTCTGCCCCCCATCCAATGTTTTTAGTTTGTTTTAGCCCACATTCCTGACAGTGCACAGCAGTTCTGGGAAGGCAGGCACAAGGCACACTCCCTGTTCTTGGCCCTGTCAACCCGTCCCTCATAATCTGACTCACTGTCTCACCAACAGCTGGGATCTTACCACTATTCTCTGTTCTATACCCCATGAAGTGTAAATACTGTATCATACATAGAAAAAAAAATAATTTTTGTTTTCTAAAAATGCATTTTGAGATAGTTTAATGTAAATCTAACAGGAGCGTTCTGAAGCCCCATTAGGAAAAAAAATTAAATGGTTCCTCTTCATCGCCTTAATGTCTAAAGATCAGAAATCGCTAAGCAACTTGCTTTTGTTTCCTTTCCAGAAACAATGCAAAGCAACAGGTGGAGACGGTCTGGTCTTTGCCCTGCTGTGTGTGCCTCTGTAGCTCCTCATGACAAAAGTCTGGGAAAACAGCCTCACCCCACCCCTCTCCTCCCCCTCCTCCTTGTAGCTTTATTCCTCGTATTCTTTGGGTCTACTGAGCAGTGGGTGGTGAGGTGACAGGGAGGAACAAGTAGTTTTGTAGACTAGGAGCTGCCTCTGTATCTTTGTCAGAAGGAAGTAAAGAGATGGACAGTCCAGGGTTCCTCACTCCTACCTCAGGCCTGATCCATCGTGCCCTTGACTTTGCTGTCCCAAAGTTTCTTAGCTGACTTTGGCTTTCACATTTGTTCTTTCCAGAGCTAACTGATAAGAATGAAGGAGAAATGCATCCTCCTAAGAGTCAGTTGAAAGACAAGAGAGTCACATCATAGGTTTTGCACAAGGCACTCGTAGTCAGGAATAGGTTAGGGAATAGTCACTTCTGATTTTCCCAGAATCAATTCTTCTCTGTGGATATCTTGATTCCTTTGGGAAGAAAAAAGTTTTTCTGAATGACAAAAGTCCCTTTATGAGTTATTCTTTCTTTCAGTTCACCTCAGTGGAGCACAGCCAAGATGTACATGTTTATGGACAGTGCTCTAGATGGGAAAACAGATAGAACTGGTTTGTGGGACAAGGGTGGCTTGCTCAGGAGAGGGAATAATGCAAGTCCCTTTTCTTGGAAGGCTTTTACTATGGCCTTGACAGTGACATTGCCCTCACCAAGATCTCTCTCCAAAGTGGTTGTCTTTCTTTACCTTGTGTCTTCTCTTGTAAAAATGAAACTCAAAAATAAATGTGTCAAACTAAAAAAGAAAAAACTGAAAAAGCTAACATGAATCGTGTGAAATTGCATAACGCTGTACTGCTAACCTACAATATGTAATGCTATCTTGTATGTTGAATTTGTTAATGCACCACGCAGTGCAAAATAAAGACTGATTCACATTAAACAGGTGCAGTGATGTTAACATGGTTCTCTTGGAAGCTGGATGACTATAAAAAGGTGTCCTGGGGCATGTTTTCCAAAGGGTGGTCCCCAGATCATCTGATTTAGAATCATCCAAGGCACTTGTGGAAAAATACAGATTCTAGGTTCTCATCCTAGAGACTCTCATTTGACAGGAGACTTGGTTTGCTGCTTGTTCTAGTCCTTTCATTCCTGTATTCCTCTTTTATTTTATTTTTTCAGAGATAGGGTCTCACTCTGTTCTCCAAGCTAGACCTGAACACCTGGGCTCAAGTGAACTTCCAGCCTGAGCCTCCTGAAGGGCTGGGACTATAGGGGGCACCATCACACCAGCCTATTTTCCTCTTGAAATGTAACTTCTAGGCCATGACCATCTGAGGAAGAGATGATGCTTTTTACTGTTGAAAATTATCCCAAAAAGTAATCCTGAGGCTAGCCAATTCTTTTCTTTCATTCATTCATTTATTAGTAAACAAATATTTATTGTTTACTATATGCCAGGCACTAAAGATATAACACATTAATAAGCGAGGGTCCTGTACTTGTGGAGTTTAATGGAAGACAGTATTAATCAAATAACTACTCTAATAAATGTATGATTTCAAACTGGGATATGCTGTAAAGAACAGGAATATAGGCTGGGCAAAGTGACTCATGCTTAGACTGTAATCCTAGCACCTTGGGAGGGTGAGGCGGGAGAATCTCTTGAGGTCAGGAGTTCCAAGATCAGCCTGAGCAACACAGAAAGACTACATCTCTAGAAATAATTAAAAAATTATCCAGACGTTGGCTCGGTGTCTGTGGCTCAACAGGCTAAGGCGCCAGTCATGTACACCTGAGCTGGTGGGTTTGAATCCAGCCCAGGCCCACCAAACAACAATGACGGCTGCAACCAAAAAATGGCCAGGCGTTGTGGCAGGAGCTAGTAGTCCCGGCTGCTTGGGAGGCGGAGGCAGGAGACTCGCTTGAGCCCAGGAATTGGAGGTTGCTGTGAGCTGTGATGCCACAGCACTCTATCCAGGGTGACAGCGTGAGGCTCTGTCTAAAAAAAAAAAAAAAAAATTATCCAGACACGGTGGCACCTATAGCTAAAGTGGCTAAGGTGCTAGCTGCATACACCAGAGCTAATGGGTTCGAATCCAACCCAGGCCTGCCAAACAACAATGACAACTACAACAACAAAAAAAAATAGTCAGGCGTGGCGGGCACCTGTAGTCCCAGGTACTTGGGAGGCTGAAGCAAGAGAATCGCTCAAGCCCAGGAGTTGGAGGTGGCTGTGAGCTGTGATGCCACAGTACTCTACCGAGGGTGACAGCTTGAGGCTCTGTCGCAAAAAAAAAAAAAAAAAAAAGGGGTGGCTCTTGTGGCTCATCGAGCAGGGCACCAGCCCCATATACTGAAGGTGGTGGGTTCAAACCTGGCCTCGGCTGAACTGCAAAAAAAAAAAAAAAGTAGTCCCAGCTACTAGGGAGGCTGAGGCAAGAGAATCGCCTAAGCCCAAGAGCTGGAGGTTGCTGTGAGCTGTGTGAC
>CAUYON010165358.1:0-59111 GCA_963573935.1 Arctocebus calabarensis
AAAAAAAAAGAAAAGAAAATGCCATGAAGGCTATGTTAAACAGTTTGATGAAAACATTTCAGATTGTATATGAAACCAGCACATTGTACCCCTTGATTGCACTAATGTATGCAGCTGTGATTTAATAAAAAAAAAAAAAAAAAGGAAAAAAAATAAAGTTATTACCTCAAATTCTATGAGTAGGAACTTGATTAAAAAAAAAAAAAGAGCTCATTTATAACTATATTTTGCTCTTTTAAAATGCAAGGTTTCTCAGTCTTAGCAGTGCTGACATTTAGACTGGATGTATCTTTGCTATGGGGGCCTGGGCTGTGCACTAGTAGACAAATGTTCAGTAGCATCCTGGCCTCCACCCATAAGATACCAGTGGTCCCTCCTTCCCCAACACACAGCCGAGATACCAAAATTGCTTTCAGACAGTGCCAAAATATCCCCTTGGAGGCTAAATCATTCCTTGTTGAGACTGAGTTCTAGTAGAAAGTAATTTCTTTAAAATTCAAATATAAATATATACATTCTTAACAAATAAGAGTAGATTCTACACTGAAAATATTTAGTGTTTTAATGCACAGCAGTAATACTGCAAAGTATTACCTTGTCAAAATTCTAGTAATGAGATAAATAATTGATATATGTTAATCATATATCAATTAAACCTCCATTTTAACTTCCTTTCTTATTTATGAGACAAGTTCTCACTCTGTTGCTTGGACTAGAGTACAGAGGTGTCATCACAACTCAATGCAATCTCCAATGGCTGGGCACAGGAGATCCTACCACCTAGGCCTTCTAAAGTACTAGGCCTGCAGGTAAGCACTATTACACCTCCCAAATTTTTCCATTCTTTTCTTTTTCCTTAAGATGGTCTCACACTGTCTAATCCTTCTTGCCTCAGCCGCCCAAGTAACTGGGATTCCAGGCACCTGCCACAATGCCTGGCTAGTTTTTCTTTTTTTAGTAGAGACAGGAGGTCTCGCTATTGCTCAGACTGGTCTTCAACTCCTGAGCTCAAACAATCCACCTCCCTCAGCCACCCAGAGTGCTAGGATTACAGGTGTGAGCCACCAAAAACTTTTTTTATTCTTTAAAGTAAGGGTCTCACTGTTGTTCAAGCTGGTCTGGAATTCCTGGCCTTAAGTGATCTTCCCACTTCCGCCTCCTGAAGTGCTAGAATTACACATGTAAACCACCATGCCCTGCCCCATTTTTAACACATTGACACCATACCAGAGAAAAATTTGTTTTCCCCTTGGGCCAACAGTGTCTTAATAGGTAGAGCTAGGTCAAGAAATTTGAGTTATACATGCTTCACCAGGCCACAGGCTCAAAACTAGCATAAGTCAAATAAAACTCCTATGGGAGTTAGTGTATTAACTTTCTATGTGAAACAAAGCCCTATGATTAGGTGGCACCTGTGGCTCAAAGCAGTTGGGCACTGGCCCCATATACCAGAGGTGGTGGGTTCAAACCCAGCCCCAGTCAAAAACTGCAAAACAAATAAAGAAAGAAAGAAAAAAAAAAACAACCCTATGATTGTTCGGGTCCAGCACCACTCACAAGGAGCTTGCACCATTGAGAGAAAATCTGTACACTGGCTACTGGAGGAGGCCACCTATTACACAGAATCGGTCAATCAAACCCCAAAGTAAAGATTAGTACTTACTGCAAAGAAAATATAACTGCAAAACTGGAAAGTAGAATCATGGGAAGAAGACAATATCCAAGGACGCTTGCCACACAACCAAATGAAACACCTGTCATACTCATTAAGTTCAATAAACAAAACATTCCTAAACATCCAATTGCACTGATCCCATATACATAGCCAAACTGGATTTTGCCAGCCTGTGGATAAAGAGAAAATTATAGGTTAAAGGGCAAATAATAAGTTATTTTTGGCCTTATTTCACCTAAAACAATATATATAGAAGATAAAATTTATGAGCACCAAAATCTGCAAAGGCATCCATCTATTCTTTAAGCAGAGAAGCAAACTACAGAATAGTTTTTTACATTCTTTTGAACTTAAAGTACACAGATATTTGGTTTTCCACTTTATAGCTGGCATTTAAGCCTGCCAAGGAATTGAACAAATAGAGAGACAAAATCACAATGCAGTCACCAAAAATAGATTACTGTAGCCCATTCTAAGCAAACAAACTAGCAAGATAACATGGACAGCAATTCAGAATATCTGGATAATAATAACATCACTTGAAAGTGCCTTATTCCACAAATAACGTCCCAAAGCAATTTATTTTAATTGGTGAATGTAACCACAATCTTTTTAAGCAGAAATTTTATCATCACTTTATATAGGTGAATAAGGAACAAGAAGAAAGGTTGCCAGGGTTCTGTGGGGAGGGGAGAAAGCGGCAATATAATGGAAGATTTTTTTTCTTGCATCATTTTTCTGAACTGTTGATTTATACAGTCTTTGTAAAACCGACCAACCAACCAACCAATCGAGTCTTATAAAACATGTACATAAACAGCCTCAGGACACCACAGATTAGCTACATTGGCACTACCTTCCTCCTAGTCAAGTTTTGTAAACAGGCATCGCATTCAGGTCACACTGTCACAAAACTGGCCTACAGGGAAGCCTTCAAAAAGTTCCTGATTTGCCACTGTTTGTCATATAGAACTCAATGACAAGAATGTTTACGTAGATTATGTTAAGTAAAAATATCTGGGATTTTTGTTAGACTCACTGATTATTTGTCAATACATGACTAAGTGTGCAGATGTTTGAAAAAGCTCAGCTGAGTTCACTGATGAATTCATGAATTCATTCAGGTAGTAATAATAAAACCTTATGCTTAAATAGTGGTTTTAACTTTTCAGTATGTTCTCAGATAACCTTCAAAACAATCCTGTTAGGTATTATTACAGCACAGAGTTATTATCTAATGGAGGAAGCTGACAAATTTAACAGCTTGGTCAAATGTAGATTAGGAGCACTGAGTTCAAGCCTAGCTCCTCTGACTAAAAATCTGTTAAGATTATGTTATTTACCTCTTCTTAGTAAAGTATCATAAGAATGAAAAAATATTTGATGTACTCCACACTAATGAAATCAATATATGAACAAGTATATGCTCAGAAGAACAATAAAACATCAACACAGTCTAGTTCGGGGAAAGAGGGAAGTGGGAAGCAGGAGTGGGGAGGATGATTGGCAGGAGGAGGGAGGGCATGAGGCAGGATCTCACCTAATGTGCACATTGTGAGGGTGTATAACACGCCCCCTGGGGGAGGGGCTCTTCTACAAATGGAACTTTACCCTGGAAGTGAGAACAATGTAACCTAAAAATTTGTACCTTTATATTAATTTGAAATAAAAAATGAATTAAAAAAGATATTATTTATCTCCTATAGTTCAAAGACAAGGGACAAAACATTAATAATTATTTTTCTAATTTTCCTTTTTGTTTTCAATATGCTGTAACATTCTTGGAAACGTGAAAGATAAATAATTATATAGGAAAGTAACAGTAATTATAAGCATAACTATAAGAAAACATTAAGGTATAGAGATTATAAAAATGTTATTATTTTAAAAAAGAAAGCAACAGGGTAAAAAATTTTGTCAACCTCTAAAAAGAAGAAATTCTGATGATGGAACAAAGCCATGTAGGTTATTGTTTTTTGTCTAATAATTGTATCACTTTTTAGAATAAGAAATTATTCTATAATCTGCTGTGCTTACTATGGATAGAGAAATGGTGAATGGATATGTATGTACACAAGCAACTCAGTACTATCCAAAACACACGAGAGACTTGAGGTATAAGCAGAGTTTCAAAATGGCTTTTTGGTGGCACAATTAAAGGTTGTTCTTTAATCTCATATTGAGAGCTGAAATTAAAATCTTACCAGCAATAATGTGGCTCCAAAGGCAAGGCAAAAAACCATTGGTCCCGCCAAATCAGTTTCGTTCATGATACTGCCATCTGCCACTTTTAATGGATGTAACACTGTTAGTGTTTTTTGCCAGATGTGGTCAAAATTGATACCTAACTCTAAGAGAAAGGAAAATAAGAAAGTTAATTAGGATTTGTAGTATACTTTAATTTACCAGAATCTATTAAAATTGGGTATTACTTTAGTGAGTCTTCCATACCCGTTTTTACTGCTTGTGGTGCTTATCTCACAAATAATTACTGGTCTGTTGTTGGAAAAGCATATAAAATATGATAAAACAGACACTCATTTCCACCGTTCCACTATCACAACATAGTAAAGAATATCTGAATGGGGTTAATAGTAAGGGGTTCTTTATTTGGGGCTTCAAAAATACCTAGCAGCACATGAAACTGTATATAAAACTATGTCTCCATACATACGTGCGAATTTTTCTAAGCAGAGTATTCATACCTTTCATTACATTTTCAAAGGGTATATGATCCAAAAAAAAAGGTTTTATAGCTTTTGGAATACCATTTGAAGACCACCTACTTTTTAGCGATGTCACTGGTTCTGCCAGTCTATTTCCACAGAATAATGGATACCCTGCTATGTTCTTTTACTTCTTTGACTAATAGAATTTAGTAAGTTAAAGTTGATCTCATACAACATACTTTATTATTATTTTAGTCTGTTAAAAGTTCAGTCCCCTCTGGTCCAATGTGATTTCATATACTCTTTGTTGAAAATGAATTATCTAATCAAAACTTATTTCTATAAGATTATTCTTTTAAAGGAAAAAACAATAATGCAAATTAAGATTTATTTTCACGGACCAAACAGCTGAGCACTGTATTGTAACTGATCCTACCTTCCAATAAAGGCGGCTCATCCTCAAAGTTGTTTCCATAGAATGGCTGAGGTGAGGGAGTATATGTTTGAGTTGGCTGGAAAATCTGCCCGGTGTATGGCTGCTGGGGCTGCATCATGTCTGGTGGGACAAATCGGCCTTGCTGCGAGTAGTCATAGCCGGCATACTGTCTATAAATCAAAAGAAGGGAAACTTCTCAGAAGTATTTTAAAGCCTCAATTTCAATTTCAAATTCCTAATTTTTCAACTGACAGCTGGAGAATTTTAGTTATGCAATTACTAAGATACCTATATTGCCAGTTTTATAAATAGTGGTTGAAATGGTAATTATTAAGATTAGGCTGACTATCTGCAATGAAAAGTTATCTCTTTGACAGATACCTTCCTAATAATGTCAATATTTACTTACACAGCACTTAAAAATTTTGCAAACTTAAACTATTAAATGTTAGGAGGTAAACGATTGAAAACTTAAAAATTCTTCCTTAGTTAATGTACATAGGTCACTACGAAAGACTTGAGAGACTGTGATATGTCATTATTCTACTTCCGAGAAACACAGTTGACAGCATCCTTTTTGACTCACTCATGCAAGTTTCAACTTGCTTAGCTTAGTGTTGCTGGGGGGGCTGCATGTGCTTCTATCAACTTGGATTTTAATTTTCTTGATTTTTGTATATCTGAAAATTTTTAAATGACCCACGTACATAAGATGTGTTATAAACATTTATGCCAAGACTATAAATCAAAACATGACAACAGACTTTGTAGTACATTCTATATAATTTTCCAGTGTAATTTGGATACCCGATGAATTGTTGTACTTATTTACTCTTTGTAGTAGGTTATTTTTTGAAAACAACCATTCATATTAAAGTAGAAAAATCAAGCCTTGTTCTTTGTGAAAACTTTGTGAAACATTACTAGTACATCTTGCAGTACTTTGTGCACGATGGGTCACTGTTTATCTTTCACTGCCCTCTCCTCTTCCCATTTTAGAGTCTCCAACATCCCTTATACCACTCTGTATGCTCCAGTGTACCCACAGTGAAGCTACATCTTTAAATAGCTGTTTCATGATGTCCTGGAAAAATATGACTTACCTATCAATGTTATTAATCTAATTATGTACTAAGAATCAGATATGAAATAATTATTTAAAAAAATGAGAGCTGAGAAGCCTTAGAAATCCTTTAGTCTAATTACTTTTAAAATTTGTATAGTCATACTGTCAGTTGTTTTCCTTGAAATGACAGCCTTACTTCATCCCTTTTTGAGAAGTATATGCAAATTACTCAAGTCTGAATAACCAGTCTGTCAAGTGTTCTTTCAAATAAAAAGGTCTATATAAAAAGCAGCTGATTTGGGGTGGCACCTGTGGCTCAGTGAGTAGGGCGGCGGTCCAATATACCGGGTGGCAGGTTCAAACCTAGCCCCTGCTGAACTGCAACAACAACAAAAACAACAACAACAAAAAGCAGCTGATTCAAATTGCACTCAAATTCCACAGGTGTTTTTCCTATCGTCAGCCACCATACTTTACAATGGAGAACTGCTTTAAGACTGTTTTCCATTTTGTCCTAGAGAACATTAAAGAAATGTGTGTCTACCCTCCAACAGTGTCTAGTAAAGAGGAACACAATGACTACTAGAACAATGTTGCCATTGCCTTGATTCATACTCAGATCAGAAGTTTTACCAATCATTGCTCTGATATTGCTACACACGTCAACACACCTAAAAGGTATATATCTTGGTATTGTTATGAAAATAACTTTGATCTTAGAGATTCTTTGAAAGCTATTAAGAACCTTCTTGGGTCTATAGTTCACACTTTGAGAGCTGATATAGACTCATAAATTTCCTGTAAGGAAGATAAATACTGCAAGCAATTGACCATTTCAAAGTTAGCACCATCATTCCATTTTTGAGATGCAAGGTAGGGAAGATAACACCATGAAATTTTATTATTTTCCTTTTCTGGCAGGACTTGTTCAGGAAAACTTCTGTCTTGCTACTGTTAGTTTTAAACCAAACATGATAAAGCAGACATAATCTGTACAGACTAAAGCAATGCACGTTTGGGGCAGGGAAAAGTAGCACATACCAAATCAATACTCATAAGCCCCTTGTATCTGCAACAAAGATAAAGCCTTTTAACATATTGGGTTGGCTACTTAAGTTGCTGAAAATCCTCAGATGTCCCATAAAGCCATTATCAGTTAAGTCAAAGAAGAAAAAAAAAAATGGCCTTTTTTTTTTTTTTTTTAAATAATGGCTTTCAATACTTAAAATATGTAACTGGTATTACTACTATATTTTATAGGCATATATGGAATATAAGGTAAGACCTGTCCAATATGACATTCATAAAACTCAATAGGTTATAATTAAAGGGCTGTTTGCTTTTTGGGGTGTTTAGGGGTATATGAATGACACCTGTGAATTACTGACAGAGGAAACCAAATAATTCTAAAGCTGAGTGTATAGGGTGAATGCAGAACTGTGGACTAGTAAAAGTCAAGTCAGACTTAAAGACAATGCAAGTAATATGCTATCTGAACCTAGATTTTCACGAATAGAGAGATAAATGTCATCAGGTTGTCTTTGTTACTGACCTAGTAAAACAAGCAAGTATTATGGTAAGCTGAGATGGACATCTAAAATGTCATTAGGTTGCAGATCTATGTGAAGTACATATAAGAAGATTCCTTTTTTCCCCTTTTGTTTAATAAAGCCCAGAAACCCAAATTTATTACTACTAATACATTAGGCATCACCTATAAACCCATCTTTGTTAACAGGCAGTAATGGTCATATAATTACCTGGAATAAAACTTCACTAGTACTACTAGTAAGCAGTGCTTATGGTACATGATTTGGATGGAATGGAATTGTTAGAGGAGCAATCATGCTAACTAGGAACAACTTATTTAAAAGATCTAAACAACTGCTATGTGGAGAACTGAAATGAGATGGTAAGTGGAATGAAAGGGTAAGTCACACTTTTAAGGGATGCAAACATGGACAAGACAGAAAAGAAAAGCAGACAGATATACCCATCAGGAGGCAGCAATTTAAATGGGATAGTTCTGTAAAGTCTAAATATAAAGACCATTTGATTAAAAACAGACCTGCATTCAAGAACAAGTCTTCCAAGTCCTGTTGCTGCTATAGGCAAGAATTCATTAGATGGACTCTGGTCAGTCCTTTATATTCATTTGCCCTTCCAAAGGCAGAGCAATAATCAAAAATACATGTTTTGGTAAATAAATGAATAGAAGCATCTCAATATAATTTTTCCAATTCTGCCAATTAATTGATCAAGCAATAAATCCTCATTGGTATATAGTTGAGAATTTAATAGAAAAAAGAAAAGTGATTCATAGGTAAATAGTTATTTTTACATGCTCACTCCCATTGTCTACTGTTTTGTTTTAGGATGAAAACAAAGCCTTAGAATAAATCAAATTAAGCAGATTCAGGAGTCTACAGGTTTTAAAAATGATAGCCTATCCAAGACAGACTATATACTGGGGCTGAATTTGATTTTTCTTTTGTTTTTTAAACTCTTGGGCACTTTCATTCAAGCACATTCTAGTATTGCATGTCTTCTCACTGACTGGGTATACAACTGTTCCTTGCTCTCATGCTGGGGACAGTCTTTGTGAGGTTTAAAATTCAGAATCCATGGATGAGTATCAGATGACACATGCATTGTCTGAAGTCACATGCATATTTATGTGGGTGTTTGAGTGCATGCATATATTTAAGGGAAACAGTTTTCATAAGATTTCATCTTATAGTTTTCATAAGATTCTCAAAAGATCCAGAACACTCTAAGAAAGGCTACATAACTCTAGTATAAAAAGCTCTTTTGACAGGAGGCCGATAAAAGTATCCTAAAGGTCCCAAGTGACTAAGGATAAGATGTGCTAGAAGAGATTGTTAGAAAGCCTTCAGTTGATGGGTCTTTGTCCAAACACCAATTACATATTTTTGACAAAACACCAGACTATAAAAAAATCATTTTTTAAAACAGTGTAGAGCTTTTTACAGTTAAGACTTTGAGTCGCCCTCTTCAATCTGATAACTTGTGTTAGTACTGACCAAACGGTTTCAGTATGAGGAGTAATGAAAATGATTATCAATTGCCATATGAAAATCACCTAATGATTCATAATAGTGAGTTACACTGTTAAATATGTCATTAAGAACTTTCAGAAGTGTTGATAGTCTGACAGTTGGACTGAGTTAACTAGTAAACAAAAGACTTTAATTTTTAATTGATCCTATGGAGTAAATAGCCTGTCTTCTAGGTAAAGTCCCCATGTTCATTTTAAATGATGTACAAATACTATTACTAAGAATTAGTTCTTTAACAAGCTACTTTCCCAGTCATGGAACACCTGAAGATTTTGCAGAAAATACTAATTTCTAAATATGGCAACACTTTCAAACCCAAACCAGATCTCTCCAGAGGAAGGATTAGAAAAAAATCATTCTTGAGAAATGACAGGTTTATAATTCAGTTTTAGGCAGAACAAAGCGTCCTAAATATGTGTTTTCACTTCAATGTAGATGACTAAATTAACTGCAAAAGCTTAAAAGTTACTTGCTATAGGGTCCTCCACTTCCTCCATAATCATAGGACTGCTGTGATTGGTCATCGATGCTGTAACTTGTCTGGTAGAAATCCGTGTTTAAGTTTTCAAAGCCTGACATTGCAAATGATCTGTAATAAAAGAAAAACGGCAAACACTGCTTATGCCCAAGGTCCTGCTGAATTCGTTCCCAGCACTTTGCTTAAGCAAATAACCCCAGAAGACAACAGATGTTTCCTCAGTCATTCTGGGGAGCAGCGGCATGGGAGACCCTAGGGCAATGTCTAGTCTAGTGTTCTACTTCGGGGAGCATGGGAGAGACCCTAGGGCAATGTCCAGTCTAGTGTTCTACTTCGGGGAGCATGGGAGAGACCCTAGGCAATGTCCAGTCTAGTGTTCTACTTCGGGGAGCATAGGAGAGACCCTAGGGCAATGTCCAGTCTAGTGTTCTACTTTGGGGAGCATGGGAGAGACCCTAGGCAATGTCCAGTCTAGTGTTCTACTTCGGGGAGCATGGGCGACCCTAGGGCAATGTCCAGTCTAGTGTTCTACTTCGGGGAGCATGGGAGAGACCCTAGGCAATGTCCAGTCTAGTGTTCTACTTCGGGGAGCATGGGAGAGACCCTAGGGCAATGTCCAGTCTTGTGTTCTACTTCGGGGAGCATGGGAGAGACCCTAGGCAATGTCCAGTCTAGTGTTCTACTTCGGGGAGCATGGGCGACCCTAGGGCAATGTCCAGTCTTGTGTTCTACTTCGGGGAGCATGGGAGAGACCCTAGGCAATGTCCAGTCTAGTGTTCTACTTCGGGGAGCATGGGAGACCCTAGGGCAATGTCTAGTCTAGTATTCGACTTCAGGGAGCATAGGAGAGACCCTGGGGCAATGTCTAGTCTAGTGTTCTACTTCGGGGAGCATGGGAGAGACCCTAGGGCAATGTCTAGTCTAGTATTCGACTTCAGGGAGCATAGGAGAGACCCTGGGGCAATGTCTAGTCTAGTGTTCTACTTCGGGAAGCTGATGAACCCCGGGTTAGTAGGGAGGTCGTGGGGCAGTGTTCCAAAGGGGGCGAAGATATTAAGAATAACAAAGCTGATTCTTCACCTCGTGCAGAGCTTTACAGCTGACAACGAGACTGCCTCCCTGCAAAATAAAAATTAAGGCCTCCTAGGAAAGTGCCGAATCTTAGAAGGTCGCGGGGTCGCTTCGGAGCACAGGCTTGGAAAGGGACCCAGGGTTTGAGTGCAGGGACCGGGGCGCGGCGCCGAAGGCCTGCAGCAAACCGAACTGCACCGGCTCGGAGAGAAACCCAGCAGCCTGCCGCGGGCGTGCGAAACTCACCAAACGCTGAGGCGGCGGCGGCGGTAGCTCCAGCAGCACCCCCAAACCCCACAAACTCAGTTTCAGATCCTGGAACTAGCCCGGTTGCTACGTGTCACAGGGTCAAAGAACTGCTTCCGGAGCACGCCCGCCAGCGCAGGCTCGTTGGTAGGTTTTGTGCCCTGGTTGGACTTCAGCGGGGGCGGGGCGAACCGTAGAGCATGCGCAGTATCGACCAACTAGTTCTGTGGCGGGTCAGTAGGAAGAGGGAAAGTGCTTCCGGCAGTCTGGTTAGTCCGGGAGTCCGGAAAGCGCAGGCGCAGCATTTGCTAGTTGCTAGTTGTGGGGTGGGGGGGGTTACTCAGAGCGAGTAGCTGGATGAAGGCGGAGACCTGCTTAAGTGAGAAAGACCGAGGCTCCCCTCCTGTCCACAGACCTCCGTCTCTCTGCATTTACTGTGACTCAGGCACTGTGCTAAATAATTTAGGTGTATCATTTAATCTTTGCAACCAAATGAAATGGTTACCCTATTCCTTTCCTTTTGTAAGGGAGACAATTAAGCATTCAGTCTGTGCTAGCCGCTGGGGATAGTGTGGTAAGTAGAAGCGAGATGGTGTCTGCTCACCTGGAGAGTGGAGAGAGGGGTAATCAAACACAAATACATGTAAAGTTGATACTAATATTCTTTAATGCCTCATAATTTTTTGAAAGGGGATAAAATTCACCTGGGAAGAAGAGTGAGGATGGTAATCAAAGGTGACTGAGGGAGGAAAGGGAAAAAGGAAAAGGGCAGAGTAAAGGAGGAGAACGAAGGTCGCCCTGGGTGTTTCATGCAGAGAGAACAATACGTGCACGGCCTGGGGCGAGGGAACGGACGGCGAGAGGAGCAGCGTGAATCAGGGTTTCTCTGACGTTTTGGTCCAGGAGATGCTTTGTTGGTGTCTGTTCCGTGTAAGATGTTGAGCAGCGTTCCTCTGCCAAGCTGTGACAACTAAAAATGTCTCCAGAAATTGCTGCATGTCCCTGGGCTTATGGGGGGCAGGCATCAGCTAAGTCTGGAACCCACTTCTCTGGATGAAGCCTGGGTGATTGGAGCAGTAAGTGAGGGAACACGTTGGAGCTGAGAGCGAAATGTTAGACGGGGCCAGGAAATAGCCTGGTGAGGTTTGTGTGCTGGTTCTAAAGGAAATGGGAAACCACCGAAGGTTGTGAACTGAACAGTGATGTTTAGATTATTTCCTTTTGAAAAAAAAAAGGCTTTGGCTGCTATGTTAAATCACTTTTTCAAAGAGGTGGGGTCTGGAATATCACAACTCCAAATGCTATGCTAATTAACCAATGAACTCCGAATACCGTCTATTGACCAATGGGCAGAACTGCCGTCAGTGTTTACGTGTGTATTACCAAGACTTAGACCACAAGCCCTTGCTCTGTATCTTGGTCCGCGTAAAAGAAGCCAGACCATTGTCGTGGGTCCAGTTCTCTAAAGAATAATAAAATTTCACTAGTTAAAACTTTTCTCTCAACATACACTCCCCCAGTAAATATTAATAAAAATAATACAAATAACATACTTCTCTCCAGACAAAAATAGTAACAGCAAGAGGACATAGTAACAAAACCAAAACCCAGGAGTATATTCCGGAGACCAACAGGCAGCTACTCTCTGAGGTTTCCACTCCACCAGTGAATTTTTTTTTTCACTTTTTAATTTTTATGGATTTGTAATTGTACATATTTGTGGGATGCAGCTGATATTTAGATACACGCATGCAATGCATAATGATCAAATCTGGGCAAATGGGATAGATCTCTCACTTCAAACATTTATCATTACTTCATGTTGAGAACATTTCAGAGCTACTCTTCCAATTATTTTGAAATGTATAATAAATTACTATTAACTGTAGTTGCCCTATTGTGCTACCAAGCACTAGATCTTATTCCTTCTATCTAATTGTATTTTTTAATTTCTGAAATTGCCTATGCAGCCCTTTAATTAAACACTTTTTAGCAATCATTTTAGCATTTTTTTTAAAATTTAGGTATCTACTTGACTTTAGGTTAAAGGACCATATGTTATGATTTACTGGAGACAGTCCCATTGTCTCATTTTTAAGCCTGTTTTTCCCCCAGCATGATTATTAATATCGTACTATTTTTGCTGTCAGAAATATCCTATTTGGTTGGTAAATTATATGATCGTATTTTCTTTAGGCCACATTATCCATAAAGCTGAGTTTCTTGGCATCAACAAGATGAGATAATCCATCACTTTATCTAATGATCCCATAGTTGAAAAAAATTCTAGTTTTTCTTGTTTCTTCTGGTCCAAAAGAGATAATCACTCTCAAATTTGAATGAAATGCAATAATATGAGCATTAAACATTGCCTGCTTAGAAATGAATTGTTGGATATAGATGTTATTCAAATCAAATTCTGCTCTGCCTGTGAAGGTAATTAACATATTTATTTACATTTTTACCAGTTGAGAAGCCAAGTAAGAAAATTGAGTTACCTGATTAGTTTTTTGGTATTTTCTGACTTTAGAACATAAGTCAAGGTATTTTACAAAAGCCCCTTGAGTATTTTGAGAATATCAGTTCCTTTCAAGGCTAGTCCTGTAGGACTTTCTTTTAGGAAAAAAAAAATTATGTTATTCCACTACTCTAGGGGAGGAGACTGGAATACTTGGTAAATGTACTGACCTCTGCTGAAGTAATTGAACTGGCTTTCTTGGGAATAGACAGCCCTAGGGAAGTCAGGAGATGATGAAACATGAAGTGGGCCTTTAATAGCTGCCTGGTCCTTCCCTGGGACCTAATATATCAGCAACCCAATGTGTAACAAAAAGGGAAAAGACATTCTATTCTTGAATAATGTTGTTTGGTTAGTTTGATAGTCATGCTAATATTCATACTAACACTGTAACATACTTTACAAACATGCAAAATAACACCATTTTCTTAGGGATGTGGTGAAATTATACTTAGATTATTTTAGAGCTGCCTTCTTTCCCCTGTTTTGTGGTTACTATGTCATGGAGAATTGTGCCAGAAAATTATGATTTGAACCTTTCCCCCTGACCTTTAGCTATATCCACAAGCACCAAATGAGGTGGAGATTTGGCAGCTGTGTGCAAACTATGTCACGTTCCACAATGAAACCTGATCATTAGGGTAAAAATAAATATAATCCCCCCATATCCCAGATATGCCAACTATATTTTCCCCAAATTATTACCCCTTATCCCTTACAAAACATTTTCCTTATCAACTCTCCCATACATGTATTAGAAATATTCAAATTCTTCTATTATTTCAGTTATTTTACTTTTAACAATACATTGTTGTTTGGGGAAGACAGATTTGCCTGTGATATTGAATGCTTTTGGACAGTGCTTGTTTTTAGAAAGCAAAGAAAATTTAATCCTAATTTAATAATTATACTTGAGACTTTGATTTCAGTATTGCAAGCGTCTTGTTGTTTTTAAGTCTTTTAAAGATAATTTTGAAAGCCAAATGTAAATATTTTCATTGTAGACATCATAAATACTTTATTAAGTAACAAAAGCATTTCTAATGTTAGGTAAATGGATGTTGTGGTTTAAAATAAGAATTTCAGTAATAGCACTGGAAGTTATAGGTTAAATAACTTAGAGGAGATAGCATAGAAAAACACCATGAGAAAACATGAACTGGGCTCTAATTATGGCAAAGCCAATTATGCTAAGAGCACAAATGAAGTGTTTGAAAATGTAACAGCTAACACATATGTGCATTTACCATGTGCTAGGTACTTCTTTAAGCACTGTAACATAATTTAACATAATTATTTTTCCTAACAACTTGATGAGGTAGGTAGGTCCTATACACCTTCTGTTTGACAAATTTAGGAAATTGAGGGCGCAGTGACTAATTTGCCAAATATTATTAGACTAGGAAATAGTAGACCAGAGGTTTGAACTCAGTCTTGTTCCTGAGTCCTTCTGCTAAACCACTAGGCTATATTGTTATTGTGTTATATAATTTGAATGTATAAAAAGAATTTTCAATTATTACCTTAACTTATGTAAAATATTGTTTGTAGCTATATAAATTAGAATTGTAGTTAGACTTTTAATAATTGTATCTCCATTCTTACATGTGGATATGTTTGAGCTGATAAAAAATATTTTCCCTAATCTTCTCATTGGGCAAATGATGGATCATCTTATGTTCAAGTTTAGCTTATATTAGTCAAGTACTTTAATTAATAGTGGGTAAAGGCACTGACTTTGTAGTCAGCCTGCCTGGATTTACATCCTCTGCCCCTTACTAGTAATTCTTCAGTAATTTACTTAAGCCCCTTATGACTCACTTCTCTCATCTGTTAACAGCAAAATAATATTATTATTCATCTTATTTCATTTCTAGGAGGTCTATATGATTTGATGGATAACAATATCAATGTTTAACTACTAAGTACTCTGTATGCATTTGCTGTAATTATCATTGCTAAATCTATATAGCTATAGAAGCAATATGATTTTAACAGGAAGCATATTTTTAAAAATTATTAGGATTGGCTTTGAGCAAACTGCATCTAAGATTAATTATATATGTTCATTCTGTTGCTTCCTGAGCAAATTATGTATTACCTTATGATTTGTTTTTGATGCTATAGAGTATATTTAGAATGTGCTTTTTCCATCTTCTGTGTAAAGTTTTTCAAATGTGCCTTTTCTGCATTGTAAACTTTAGTCTAACAAATTTTTTTTTTTTTTTTTTTTTTGCAGTTTGGCCGAGGCTGGGTTTGAACCCGCCACCTTTGGTATATGGGGCTGGTGCCCTACTCGCTGACCCACAGGCGCCGCCCTAACAAATGTTTTTGATATCTGAAATTATTGTTTTAAGAATCACCTATACTGTGAAGGCAAAAAGTGGAAACCTAATAAACACATGTATATGTAAAAATAATAAAAAAAAAAGAATCACCTGTAAGTTAGCAATTTTACTTGAAAATTGTGAACAGTGATATCCATATTTGATTTTATTGATTGTTTCATGTTATTTCAATTTCTAAAGAAAATGTGTCCATCTTTCTGCTTTATCTCCCCTTCTTTTTTCTTTTCTCCTAATGTGCAATTTATCAGGAGACAGTACATAAGGTGAATCATGTTATAGAGAATATGTTTATTTGCAAAGAAAGAAACTGGCAATGTCCTAGTCAAATTAAATAATAGCCATAAAGTTTTTAATATGTAACGTTTTTTAAAAGTATAAAGGTATCAAGTTTTATTATACTCGAGAAGAGGGCACTTGGAAATTACTTCAGGTCTAATGTATTATAGTTTAAGTTCTGTTAGAATTATTCATGATGCTCTCAATTATAATGCTTCAAACTACTACTGCTTATTATTATAGTTTAACTACTTGATGTTATAAAGAATGTCATATTAAGCTCTATTTTATTATAAGACTGTATTTTCAGAGCTAGATATTGGTGCTATGGGAAGCTTTAAGCCAGATCAATTTTCTATTTTCTTTAAACTTTCATCTTGTCTTTTGCAGTATATGTGCCCAAGCTACAGAATTCTAATTTTTCATTTAAATCTGATTTTCACATTAATTTCTTGACAATAGATGTCCAAAGACAAGGTCACTGGGTGTGTGCAGGGGAACATGGTAGGAGAGCATCCAGGCTTGTTGCCTGTGAGGAGCAGCACACCCTTTTTGTCATTATTCTTCCTTTAGTCAGTGGTTTCCAAAATGTCAGAGAAAGCTTACTCTGAGCAGAGAATGAAGAAACTGATTCTGGACCATTCTCCTGCTGTGCTTTGCTGGTAAGTATAGTAAGGAACAAAGGTCTACGTATTATATAGAAAAAACACTAAGCACTGACTGTCACCAGTAAATATTAAATAATACTTATTAGTGACTCTTCTTGTTATCAAGGATGAATTAATGACAGAAGTAAAGAAGTGTAAGAAAACTGCCACCTACCAAGATCTTACATTGGGCCAAGGGTCAAGGCTTATCACATTCAATGCCTAAGTAAATCATTTGCATGTGAGCTAGCTTAAATTGCTGATATTTGATCTACAAAAAACTGGCAGTTTTATATGATTCTAATAGATGATTTTATCCTTATTTTTACCAGTGAGTAAACTGTAGCTTACCCTACTTAAGTAACTTGGCTAAGGTCACACAGTGTGTCATGTATATACATATATGTGTATCTATTTTATGCCTGGGTTTAAAACAAAGTCCACTTCTAATGTCCTATCTCTGGTTTATTGCACAATACTATTTCCAAAATCCCCACAAAAAAAGTTTAAAAAAATAAAAATTAGTACATATGAAAGGAGAGTTATTTTTTTAAAGAATGCCGGTACTTATGAAAGTAGCTGTGGTACTAGCAGATATCTATGTAACTACATGATTCTAACTCATGCAGAAATGATTGATAAGAGGGGCATTTCCCTGCTGTTGAGAAATGGAAAGAAGAAGACTAAACTGATAGTTTGAAAAAATAGATTGTGATCAGCCTGTTTTAGTTTTGTAGGGCTGCTGTAATAAAATACTATGAACTGGTGGCCCAGGCAACAGAAATGTAGCATCTCACAGTTCTGTAGGCTAGAAGTCTAAAATCAAGGTTCTGGAAGGGTTGGTTTCTTTGAGAGCTGTGAAGGTGAATCTGCTTCCTGCCTTTCTCATGGGCTCTGGTAGTTTGGTGGCAGCCTTGGCATTTCTTGGTTTATTTAGATGCCTCACTCCAGTCTTTCATCTTCACATGGCCTTCTCCCTGAATCACTTCACATAGCCTTCCCTCTGTGTATCTGTCTCTGTTTCCAAATACCCTTTTTATAAGTCACATTGGATTAGAGCCTACTATAATGAACTCATTCTAACTATATTATCTCTATTTAAGACTCTGTGGCCGAATGAGGTCACATTCTGATGTATCGGGGAGTGGTATACATCAGGGTATACCCCCCATACTTTTGGGGGTACATAACTAAACCCATAACACAGCTCTATGATTTTACTACATTTCTCTGCCTAAACATAGATTGAGCCGTATACGTACTCAAGAGAAGAGTACTCTGATTATTTCCATTTTGATCAGATATTCATGTCAGTGTCACCTTGTTTTCACCACTGCAAAGATAACTTTAGACTCAAATCCATAGCAAAGGAGGCCTCCAACTGCATCCTTTTGGAAGCCTAGTTTAACACTTGGCCCAAAGTAAACTCCCTGCATTGAGTTTAACATTGTCCAGGCTGGGTGCAGTGGCTCATTCCTGTAACCCCAGTACTTTGGGAGGCTGAGGCAGGAAGATAATTTGAGACCAGCCTGGGCAACATGGTAAGACCTCATCTCTAAAAAATCGGAAAAAAAAATTAGCCAAGTACTTCATCTGTTTAGACCCAGCTACTTGGGAGGCTGAGGTGGAAGGATCATTGATCACTTGATTGAACTCAAGGGAGCTCAGAGTTACCACTTTAATGACAGTACCACTGCACTCCATCCTGAGTGAGACCCATCTCTAAAAGAATAAATAAAATAATGTTAGTCCTATGATGCTTGCAGAAGGACAAATGCTAGAATAAGTTTTTCCTCAGAGTTTCTAAAACGAAGTGAGAGGCCATTAAATTATAAATGAGTAAAAGCCTGCTGAAATAAAATGTTAATGTTTTATTAATTTTTGCACTTAATACTGATTTTTAAAAATGTAAAGTGGAACTTTAAAAATTCCATTCTTTTAACTCTTAATTTTCTATGGTAGGAAAAATTATTATGATATAAACAGTGATTTTCATGTGCATAGATATGACTTTTTGTTATTAAGACTACTAATTATAATATTAATTAGACTTGTTTCCTTAAGTGAATATTATTTTATTTCAAAACAATCCCAGAGGCATGTGAAATCAAGCTTAATGATTTTCATTAAATTCTGCTAATTTAGATCTGTAAGTCACAGACAAACATACATTTGCCTTTTGATTTTATGTTAAGCAGTCAATATGTTTTTTACTCTTTCCCTACAGTCCTAACTTTATACAGTTTAATGAAAATCATAAATCTCCTGCTGTCTGAGATAATGAATGTTCCCCTCTGGAAGACAGTATAAACATTTCCTGAATGTTCTTGCTTGCTAAGATGTTATTTTGGAAATACTAACATCATTTAAGAGATTATTTGATTCTGGGTTTATAAATACCATTTCTTTCCTGGGACTCTGAGCAAAAGTTCTTCCATTTAATCCCAAATTGACTTCTGTAAATGTTGTAATTCCCTCTCCTTCTCCCTTCTCAGAAATTAAATGTCTTAACTTAACATTAAAATTTTGAGAGGGCCCTAGGAGATTAGCCTGAATTCATGAGATAGCTCTAAAGTTAACAAAAATAGACTGATCATCATAGAAAAATCAGGACAGCAAGTGTCTCAGAAAATGAGAAAGAGAATTAAAGAGAACTAAGCAGGCAGGAACCTTGAGATAATTTGTTCCACACCCTCCAACTTTACAAATGAGGATCTGAGGCCAAGAGAAGTGAAGGGATGAATTGTAAGACTGAATATTTTCAGTGCTGCCTTGACATCTCCGACCCACATAGGGCCCCAAAAGCCGACCCATGAGTTCCCCTGCTCTTGCTGGAGATGCCCTCTACCCTGCAGGAAAGGTTCCCCACGCGACTAGTTTCCCTATCAGCTATCTCAGCTGGACCTCAATCTAGGTGGTTTCACCTCCCTACAAGCTGGTGAAATTATTCAAATAAGCCAATGATATCCCTGCCACCCCCCACCACCAATGTGGGAGTCCTTGTTGGTTCACTCTTCCTGAGTGCAGCTCCAAATGGCCCTGCATGACATATGGTGTCCTCCCTACTTAGGCCCTGAATTTATGTGATTAATAAACTGCTGCCAATCTCATCCATCCACTGTCGGTCATATCATGTATTCAGCCGTCTTGCACCACCTGGGGAGAGGAAGCCTTCCTTCACCTCCTTTACCTACATGGTGGATACGATACGATCCCAGCAAGGGATTTGCTCAGTTTTACTAATGTGGTTAGTGTCATGTTCACCATTGTATCTTTTCTGTCCCTTTCAGTTGATAGATGACAAAGGTTAGGTGATAAACAAGAGTAATTTTAACTATCTAATTCAGTGGTTCTCAACCTTCCTAATGCCACAACCCTTTAATCCAGTCCAAAGGGGTCATGACCCACAGATTGAGAAGTACTGATCTAATTAACATCAGAAGGTCTATTAGGAGAAAGGTTTTGTTATATTTACTTTTGTGTTTCAACTCTAGGGCATAGAACAATGCCATGTTTGTGGCATTCATCTATTTAACATAGATATATTGAGAATCTGCCTTATGCTGGTCACTACAGCAGACAGACTCTCCCTCTTAGTCCCTGCAAGGTGGTTGCAAGCTGGCTGCCATCAGTTGTCTTCCTAGAGAAATGCTTCTGATCTTTGATGCTTCTGGCTTGATGAGGTCGCTACTGAGTTTCTATTCAAGCCAGGATCACCATTCTTTATTTGTGAACTGGAAGACTCAGATCAGGAAAAGACTGTCATTTGCAGACCGGCTGCTTGGGAGAATGTTTATAACGATCTGTCAGGAGATGTCCTTCCCGTCAGAGAAAATGATTCTTCTAAATAAGAAGTCTTCATCTGTTTCTAAGACCCACAGTCCTGAGCATTAGTGCACATGGGATTAAACATGGAAGGATAGCATATTTTGAGAAATTTTTATTTTTTACAGGGCAGAGGATTAGATCCATACAAGAGGAATTTATGGTAGTTTATAGCCTTAGTTTTTTTTTTTTTTTTTTTTAAGATAGAGTCACACTCTGTTGCCCAAGCTAGAGTGTTATAGTCAGCGTAGCTCACGGCAAAAACCTGAAACTTCTGGGTTTAAGCAATCCTCCTACCTAACCCCTCTGAATAGCTAGGACTACAGGGGCCTGCCACAATGCCTGGCTAATTTTTCTATTTTTAGCAGAGATGGGGTGTCACTCTTGCTTAGGCTGGTCTTGAACTCCCAAGCTCAAGGGATATTCCCACCTTGACCTCCCAGAATTCTAGAATTACAGGCATGAGCCACTGCACCCAGCCTATATCCTCGAATTCTTCTGCCATGTTCTTGAATGCAAGTATTCCATGTTCCAGTTCTCTACTGTTTTGCCAAGAAAACAAACAACCAAAAAGACAAAAATGAAACATTTCAAAACTTGGTAAAGAGCAACAATTACATTTTGTTTCCTTAGCAATTTTCCATTTGTTCAGGGCTTATTGGGGAAAGCTTATCTCTGCTCCACACAACTTCATTTGGCGGGGCCTGGAGGCCTGGAGACTAGATGTTGAAATCATCTGAAAGCTTATTGACTTACATCTCTGATTGCTGATATTAGCTATTGATTTCAGTCAGAGCTCTCATCGAGAATATCACGTGGCATGGGCTTCCTCAAAGTGTGCTGCCTGTAGTCTGAGGAAGGGCAGCCTGGGATAGAAGTTGTCTCACCATTTCAGGACTATCCTTGCAAGCCACACAGCCTCATATCTGGTGCACTCTATTTACTAGAAACACAGCTAGCTCTACATTCAGGGAAATGGGAATTGAACTCCCAAGCTTTTGTGAGAAGACTGTAAAAAAATTGTTTTACATGTTTTAAAACGACTGCCTCTCAGCGGGATGCAAGTGGACAAAAAGAATAATGTATGTGCTTTGGAACCTAAGAGTCTGATGCTCATTATTAACATCCAATAATTCCCCCTCTGGATACGTATTCAAAGGATATGAAACCAGCCTGGTAGAGAAGATATCTGTGATCCCAGGTTTACTGCAGAATTATTCAGAATAGCCAAGATTTGGAAATAGTCTAAATGTCCATTGTTGGATTGGATGAAGAAATTGTGACGTGTGTGTGTGTGTATGTGTACACCACAGTTTATATATATTACATATATAATGTGTATACATTATAAATTACATATATACTACACATGTAATATATATTACATATGTATAATGGAATAGCTTTACAAAAGGAGACTCTGCCATTTGTGACAACACGGCTGAAACTGGAGGACATTATATTGAGGTAAATAAACCAATTATAGAAAGGGCAGTGCGGCATGACCTCTCACATGTTGGTGTGATTTGACTGTGTCCCTCCAAAGTTCATGTGCTGGAAACTTACTTGCCTTTGTAACATTATTAGGAAATGAGGCCTTTACGAGATAATTAGGTTTTAAGGGCTCTGACCTCATGAAGGGATTAAAGGTGTTCTCACAGGGGTAGAATAGTTCTGGTGGGAGTGGACTGGGCACCTGGTAAGTTCAGCCCACTCCTTTTTCTCCGCCTTGCACACTCACTTCCACCTTTCATCTTCTAGCATGAGATGACCCTTGCTAGTTATAGGCAACATGCTCTTGAATTTCTCAGCCTCCAGACCTGGGAGTCAAATAAACTTCTACTGTTTATAAATTACCCAGGCTGGTATTCTGTTATAGCAGCAGGAAATAGAATAAATCACACCTGGAATCTAAAACAAAAAAACCCCAAAACTCAAATACACAGAGAATAGAATGGTGGTTACCAGAGGCAAGGGAGGGGAGAAATGGGATAGTTATTTATTTAATATGAATAAATTTATAAATCTAAAGCACAGCATGAGGGCTATGGTTAATAATATGGTAATATATACTGGAAGTTCTATGGGGGTAGATTTTAGGTGCTCTTACTATATACACACCCACACATGTACACATACACAAAAGGTAACCATGTAAGATGATGACTATGGCAAATTGCTTGCTTATAGTAATCATTTCACTATGTGTATGTATATTAGAACATGATGTTATACACCTTGAATTTATATAATAAAAAGGGGAAAATTCAAAACGAGTGGGTACAGGACCTAAAGTGGGGGGGGGGAGGAGGAGAAAGAAAGGATTCTAAATATGTGTTATGTGAGATTCTGACATGTGAGTAAAGGGTTACTTCAGGACTGAACCTGTTGGTTGGTGTTTTGTTTCTGTAGATGTGGTCTTATAATCATTATGTGCATTTAGAGATGTTATTCGATTACAGATGAAGTATTGTGCTTCTGATACACTGATATTTCTCATAAAAACAGACTCTAAGACAAATAGTTATAGAATAAAGTGTGCTTGGGTAACTATTCAGTAGGGCTCTTCTCTACCTATGATGATATACGACATTTGCTGTTTGCTTATTTTTTTCGTGATGCATAAGGGATGACTCTCTTCTTTTGGTTTCCAGATCAGTAAAATGTTTATGCTGTGCTCATTTGCCCCCTAGTGGCTTCTTACATCCTTGTTCCATATTTACCAGTAATTTTGAAATCTGTTGGAAGGAAAATTACCCTTTTTGTTCCCCTGCTACAATGACTTCACTTTAGGAAAATAAACCCAGAAAACTTGCAGGAGTTGTGTGATGTTTCACATCCAGCTAGAACTAGAATTTGCATATTGCTGTTCCTCTCTCACTCCGACCCCCACCCTGAGTAGAAGTAAGCCCCAGGAAGGCAGGGCAGTCTCATTCAGTGATGAATAAGAACAGTGCCTACCAAATGGTAGGTACTCAGTAAATACTTGTAAATGATATAAAATAAATGTATGAATGAATCAATTAGAACCTTTGTCTAGATTCCATGCTTTACATTATACTATGTAGTCTGTCTTGATATACATCTTTTACATAGTACTTGATACTTGATTCCATTTTACTCCACAAACATTTCAACTCCTTGAACTACCCCACTCTCCATTTGTTTTTCATTAGACTTATTACATTGTCATTCATTTAGTCAACCATGTTAGCCAGCTGGATTAGGTACTGTACTGCCTACAGCCCTACAAAGAGGTACTCATTTAAAATTACATTTTTATTTCTTTTAATCATGGCAAAATTTATACAGCATTAAAACTCATCTTAACAATTTTTAATCTGGCTCGGCGCCTATGGCTCAACAGGCTAAGGTGCCAGCCACGTACACCTGAGCTGGCGGGTTCGAATCCACCCCAGGCCCGCCAAACAACAATGATGGCTGCAACCAAAAATGGCCAGGCATTGTGGCTGGCGCCTGTAGTCCCAGCTACTTGGGAGGCAGAGGCCGGAGACTCACTTGAGCCCAGGAATTAAAGGTTGCTGTGAGCTATGATGCCACAGCACTCTATCCAGGGTGATAGCTTGAGGCTCTGTCTCAAAAAACAAAACAAAACAATTCTTAATCATACAGCTCAGGTGTTAAGTATTTGTATTTGTCATTATTGTAGAACCAATCTCTACAGCTTCTTTTTATCTTACAAACTGAAATTCTACATCACCTAAACAACCCCCCTCTTTCTCCCATCCAGACTCCCAGCCCTGGCAACCACCATCCTACTTCTATTTGTATACATTTCACCGCTCTAGATACTTCATATAAGTGGAATCATACTTTATTTATTTATTTTGTAGCTGGCTTATTTCACCTTGTGTAATGTCTACAAGGTTCATCCTTGTAGCATGTGTCAGAATTTCCTGCCTTTTTACAGCGAGGTACAGTTTCACTGTATGTCTATATCACAGTTTGCTTTCCATTCATCATTAATGGACACTTTAGCTGTCCATTAATGATGAATGGCATAGAGAGGTAAGTGATTTGTTCCAAAGTCACATGGCTCTTGAATAGTAGAGTCAGGGTTGGTACCCAGGCAGGTGCTAAGAATCTGTGCACTTAACTGCAACATTATTTTGTCTCTCTGATACCTACTCAATCTTTTTCAGTATCTCCTACATATTTTCTTGTGATAACTTCCTGGACACTTACTTTGTAAACTTTCATATTACAGGTAACATAAAATTAAATGCAAATTGATAGCTTTGGAAAAGGGAATTTACTGCCCTCATGGATGCCAAGCTGGAGGTGTAGAGAGCTTCAGTCATATTTGAATCCAGTGACTCAAACTATATACTAGCTCCAAATAGTTACAGAAAACATCCTCAAATCACACCTCTTTGGCTCTGATTGAGCCTGCGAACTGAAATAAAACTAATTTCTCCCTAACTGACCTTCTCTTGGCTCAGGTGATACCCTACAGCTGAGTTGCTGGCCGTTAGAAGGGAGGCCAGACAGGCCTCATCATGCCCCCTCCCTTCTTGGAGATGAGGCCGTACAAGGCAAAGCTTAAAGCACACTGCAGGTCCCCAAGTTACATGGAAAATCACTTCAGTCTGGGTACATGGCCAGTGTCTTGTCTCTGATTAACCAACTTCCTTATCTTAAATAACATTCCAAGCCTTTAGGCAAACCTTCATTTCTTTAACCAATTATAAATCAAAGACTCTTTAAACCCACCCATAACTTGAAAGGGCCACACCCCTTGGAGAGGTCTCACCTTCTCAGGCCCAGTCAATGTACACCTTCCAAGTTGATGGGTTTACATGTAATTCCTGTCTCCCTGTCATGTGTAAAACCAAAGTGTAACCCAACCACAGTGAGTCCACTTGCTCAGGGCTTCTTGGGCATGGCTCTGGGCCATGGTCCTCAAACTTGGTTCAGAATAAATCTCTTTAAATTATTTTACAGAGTTTGTATTATTCTCCATTGACAAGCTCTATGCCCTTTGCTGTAATAACCATGATGGCAGGAAGTATAAAATGTCCTGCTTAGTCTAATCACAGAGGGGTGAGTCATGTACCCACACCTGGACAAGGGTGACATCGATGCCACTTAGATCACAGAAACTTGGATGGGGGCAGGATGGACATTGGGTAGTATTACTAAACACCCAATCATATTTTAATGGACTTTTTTTTTTTTTTTTTGGTGGAGGGCTATTTTTATTACTTTTGGAATAAATATGCAAGTAAAATTATTGTTTTTCAAAAGTTTTCTTATAATGACTTGAAGAATAAAAAAGTAATAACAATAGCTAACATTGATTGATTTAGTCTTACTAATACTGTACTAAATATTTTAAATATATTGTCTTAATTAGTCTTTATAAGAACTCTGTGAAACAAGTGCTATTATCACCCCATTTTACTGATGTGAAAACTGAGGTGCAGAAGTGGCTGGATGTACCAGAGGGAGTATGACAACTTGCTCTGGGTGAGTCCATTTATAAATGATATAGTCAGGATTTTAACTCAGGAAGGCCCGTTCAAGAGCCTCTTCTCCACTCCTTTGTAGGGCAGGTTGCTTGTCATATGTAGAAACTGAAGCCTGTATAAGAAACAGAACAATTGGCTTGGCACCTGTAGCTCATTCACCAGGGTTCCAGCCACATACACCAGAGCTGATGGGTTTGAATCCAGCCCGGACCTGCCAAACAACAATGACAACTACAACTAAAAAATAGCCGAGCATTGTGGTGGGTGCCTATAGTCATAGCTGCTTGGGAGGCTGAGGTAAGAGAATCACTTAAGCCCAAGAGTTGGAGGTTGCTGTGAGCTGTGTGCCACAGCACTCTACCCAGGGTGACAGTTGAGACTCTGTCTAAAAACAAACAAACAAACAAAACAAGGAAACAGAACAATTCACTAAGTATGTCAGTACCTTAAAGTTTACTATCAGTAAAGACGTCAGAGGCCCTCATTTGGCCAACCCAGAAAGTAATTAGAACTTAAACTGCCATGCAAAGTCTATAGATATATAAGGAGAAATATATTCATACAAATTCATATAAAGCCTACTGTGCCAAATTTATGTTAGACCGTAATTAAAAAAAAAAAAAAGAAAGAAAAGCTTATAGTCTTTGTTCAGACCCTAAGGGAATATAGTTGGAAATTAAAAAAAATTAAATTATCCAAGTTACCAGTCAGAACTATTCATCATCATAGACATTGATTTTATTTACTTATAAGTATCTTAGTAATATTCTAGTTTTTTAGTTTTGCAAGACAGCTTCAAAGTCTCTCTCAAAAATCCTACTTTTCAGAAAAAGCAAAAGGCATTTTTTTTTTTTTGAGACAGAATTTCAAGCTGTCACCCTGGGTAGAGTGCTGTGGTGTCACAGCTCACAGCAACCTCCAACTCTTAGGCTTAAGCAATTCTCTTGCCTCAGCCTCCCAAGTAGCTGGGACTACATGGGCCCACCACAACACCCAGCTATTTTCTTGTTACAGTTGTCATTGTTGTTTAGCTGCCCAGGCCGAGCTTGAGCCCGCCAGCCTCTCTGCATGTGGCTGGTGCCATAACCACTGTACTACAGGCACTGAGCCGCAAAGGGCATTTTTTTTTAACTAGTTTGTTTAAGCAAGTACCAAACTATCTTCCAGTTACTCACTTTCTCTCAACATGCTCTTAATAAACAAAGCATCAAAGGTAATATATCAAGCACATTAACATTTTCATATCTTATAAAATGATCAAAGTCAGAGAGGATTACATTTTTTTTCGTGATGTCATACTTTCGTATAGTGATGACAGACATGACACAGATTTGTAGTTCTCTTAATGAACTGGACGGAGGCAGAGGATCACTGAACGTGGCAAGGATTCGGTTGAGAGAGGAGGAACATGGCTTTGAGAGCTAGTTTTACCACTGGTTATATAATATTAGCCATTTATCTTTCCTTGGCCTCAATTTTCTTGACTGAAAATACACAAAAAAGAAATTGCAATTGGGGATGTATTAATTCATCCATTCATTCAACAACCCATCATTGAACTATTACGTGGCAGAAACTGTGCTTCAGATGGTGGAGTTGGGGTACAGTGATGAACAAAAATGGCCATGATTCCTTCCCTCACAGAGATTACCGTATCATTGGGGAGACAAATAGTAGTCAAATAATCAAAGGGCTCCTTTGGACTTTTCAGCTCCTCAATTCCTTGTACACACAAACATAAAGAATAATTTATAGAACTCAAATCTTCTGACATGTTTGAGGGATCTGACAAATCTCACTTATTTCTGAGATTAATTTTTTTCCAGGCTGTTAGCCATGGACATTGCAAACCACGTATGGCAATTTTCTACCCATCAATGACATAATGCATTTTCCTGGCTGATTATTATAATCATAATCACTATGCATATTGCATGTATAATTTCAGGTAATATCTTAGCTTTCATTTTCCTCTCATTCTAAGGACTACCTTTTTTTTTTTTCCTAACTTGGAGGGATTACAAAAAAATCCTAGGTCCATAAAATTTAGCATTTTAAAGGTAAATGTCCCCTGGCCCCCCAGTGAGAGAAAAATGGGGGAGCATGAGGGAGAGAGAGAGAGAGAGAGAAAGATATTATTCTTACAGCTATAACAAAAATATCACTTTGGTCCTCCTTTTCTTCAAATTATATACGGAGAAAAGTTTAAAAATGAGTTGCTTTTACTGAATCATTAATGACTCAGGGCCAGCAGAGGGTAGGCTTTTTAATTGCATACTTGTTTATTAAACTTCTTTGGCAGTTGATCTCTGGATTGCTTCGTATGTATCAGAGTGGTGAGGTTAGTTAAATCTTCTGTGAAAGTTTTGATTTTTCTGTGTTCTACAAATTCCAGATGCTGCTGCATTGTGTTAAAGGTTTGAGGAGAGAAGCCTATCTATGGAAAGCCAGCTGGAGCCTCGTTTAGATTATTTTGCCAGCGGCCATTCTACCTCAGCCTGTTATTTCATGAAAAGGTACTTGCACAAGGCATCGCTTGAGTAACCACGCTTCCAGCCCAACTGAAAGTGGATGTGGTTAGCCTGGTAGACAGCACTCTTCCCTTTGAGTCTAGCTTATACATGCCGTCAGACTGAGAAGTTACATATCTGGAACTGTTTTTCACTAGGGTTGGCAAGAGGTGCTGACTATCTGCGGTCATAACAGATTTCTTGCTTCTTGTCACAACAGCAAGGCTTCTTTGACAGGGAAGAGATGAGGCAAATGTTTTGGTTGACAATGAATTGCCCAAATCTTAGATTTCATCTGGGTTTTCCTGTTGATCCTTCTTTGCAAATGGCCCTTTGATACTTCCAAAAAGCTAATAGATATTTACCTTGTACCTCTCCCAGATTAACTGTTATCTAGTGGTAGGGAAACATCAGAGCCAAATTCTCACCTTAGATTTTTTTTCACCTTTTAATAAAAGGTACACGAGAAAACACTTAAAGTTAGTTGTAACAATTTTCTGGTGGAGCTTAGGATTATACAGTGTTCTATACCTAAATTCTTTCCTTCAACCCATAAGAGATACTTAACCCAAACTGGGTAGGCTGATGGTTAGCAGGTAGAACATTTCATCCTCTGTGGAATTTGTCATTGGGCAGCATCAGCAAAGAAGGGGAAGATTCTCCACTATTTTCAAAACCTCTCCAATGACTGTAGAACAAATTTGATGAAGAAGCAGCTAACCAAAAGAACATGTAAGTTGTGCCTAAAGTCATTCAACTAGACATGAAGAGAAGTTATCAACAGATAAATAACTCTAGTTATGAATAGTAAGGGCTGGAATAAGGGTAGGGAGAAGGGTAGGATGGGAGGGTGTATGTAGCTTGAAAATACCAGATGGATAATGTAATATTGTAATATTGTCAGTCAAGTATCCATCCCCTTGCACAAAGGTTGTGAGTCAATACTGAACTGACAGTTTCTTTGGAAAGCTCATCTTCCTGTACAGGAGGGTCAACTATGCACAATGTAGTTTGAGGTACACCCTGAAGTCATGGTGAAGTGTTTTATAGTCATGTGGGGGGGCCTAAGAGGCACATTAATTTGCAAACATTTTGGTAAAGATCATAAATAACATCGATATCAAAGCTCAGACATGTGGACCTTCTAAATTATGCCAGACTTCTAATGCTTAAGTCTACTGGAGTAATTCTCAAAGCGTTCAAGGTAGAGATTTTAACCTATTTAGGGGAACATGTACTGTTTTGAAATTTGGATGAATTCTTTGGAATCTCTGTAGAAAATGCCCAACAGGTACATAGTTTTATATATAATTTAAGGGAATTCTGCCGATTTGCAGATGTAGGCTGGGAACTAGGGGCTTAAGCAGATCGGGTTAGGGCCTTCCTAGAATACAGTTTCCCTTTCTGAGTGTGTGAGTTGTTAGCCACGTTGCGTCACAATGCACAGGGCCGTGAGGTTTTCAGGTGGTTTGTCAATACTCCTTCTCTTCACTCTCCCGTTCTGACATGGTGTGGTCTTCTCATTTTCATTCACAATGGTTGTCCTTTTCTTTACCCTTTTATGAGGGTAGTTAAGGTAGACTGCTATATTATTTTTCTTTCTTCTCCACAGTTGCTATAAAGATTTTATATGGCCTGTGTGTGAGAACTACTTATTGCATGCAGGATGAGGCTGACAAACCGCAACTTGTGAAGATAGACTGGGGAAATCCACCGGAAAGAGCCTTTGGAAGGAACTGCAGATTAGTTGTGGGTAACCAGGCCCGGAGAGCAATGAATTACATAAACACAAATGAATACGTCTGCATGTTGATAACCCCTCACCCCACCCTCAGTCTGGCACTTAGTCACTCTTTCCCCTGTGTCTCCTTAACTCTGTTATCCCTCTATTATAGCTGCTATCACTGCCCTGGAATTATTTGTTTACGAGTCTGTCTGTCTTACTAGACTATGAGCAATTGCAAGGGAGAGTCCATGACTTGTTTATCTCTGGACCCCAAACTAGTGTCTGGGTTAAGAGTGCAGGTTTTGGAGTCAGGCTGTCTGCATGTAAATCCGTGTTCTGTACATATGCGTAGGGTTACTGGGGCAAGCTACTGAAATCATCTGAACCTTGTTCCTTTTCTTTACTTCCCTTCCCTTCTCTTTCTTCTTTCTTTTTTTTTTTCTTTCTTTCATGTCTCACTTTCCTTTGCCCCTGTGTCACAGTAATATCATTTATTGTGAAGAATAGACAAAATAATGCTTAGCACGTTCATGGTTACTAAGTAGGAATTCAATAGTAGTATCCTATTGCTGGGTCTATTATTACTACTATTGAAAGTTGAATGAAAATGTCTCTCTTTACTGTGTAGTTCATCTGACCAGAAAAAGGCTTTTTAACTTTAGCTACTAAAGAGCAGAGCTTCCCCCCACCTCTTTCTTTATCCCGTTGGCTCACTTGCTGTTTCTCCTACAACATGGTAATTAATCTCTTCCTCACTCTACTTTTTTTTCTTCACTATATTTATCATCATCTGACATTGACATGTTTTTCTTTTATTGTCTAGATTGTAAGCTCAGTGAGGGACGTGGGTCTGGCTATTTTGTGTTCATCGCCATTTCCTCAATGCCTATAGGAATGCCTGGCATATAGAACACCTTCCACATGTATTTACTGAATGAATGAGTAAATAGGCAGTGTAGCCCTCCCCCCCCCCCAATAATGCATATGGAACAGGCTTCCTCTCTGCTGTAAGTGAGCATCACTGATTGTCCCTGAAGTTCGGATTTCATCGCATACATTTCTTGACTTTGGTCACAGAGCAGCTTTTCTCTTTGTCTTTCTTCCATAGTTGGAGTACGGAGGGAAAATATTTTTTTAAATGCTTGTAAAAACTGAAAAGATTAGAACTTTCATGTCAAAGCCATACCCTTTAGCAGGGCGATTGAATGGGAGTCTGAGAAGTGGGAGTGTTGATGGGGGAAGAGGTTATATGAGCTCTGGACCACCATACAGCAGGGGCAGTTGTTGAGAAACTTGTTCCTGTCGTTTCTGCCCTGAAACCTCATGATGACTACTTCTCTTTACAGGATTAGGTTCAGAGTTCTCAGCAACAGGCTCGCTGTTCCTACATGGGTATCTTCTTCTCCTGCCAAATTGGACATTTACTGTTCTTTTGGGGAACATTCCTCACTCCTCTATATGTCCCCGGATATAGCCTTACACACATATTTTTTTCAATCACTTTCCCCCCCTCTATATAGAGAACCTTTCACTTGTCTTTCTAGATCAGTGGTTCTCAAGCTTCCTAGTGCTGCGGCCCTTTAATACAGTTCCTGTGGGTCGCCACCCACAGGTTGCGATCACTGTTCTAGATTCTACCTGTCCTTCAAAGTGTCTTTGCAACCTTGTCTAGTCACGATATTTCCTCGAATTCCTTTCTATCTTCTGACCTTAAACCCTGAAGATAGACAGCTGAGTTCCTCTTCCTCAGATATATTTTAGAACATTTACCTCTCTTTGGGGACTACTTGCTACCTTTGGCCTCCTACCCCAATCTATCTCTAGATTTATCTGCTGAGTTATCTCAAGGGCACGGATGACTTCCTTTCTGTTTATCTACGTGTAACAGGCTATTAGTGAAGGTTTTTGAGTGCTTGGTACATAGCTGTATCACCATTTTTCTAGAACTACAAAGAAAGTTTTTAGGGCCTGTCAGATAATAACATGTTAAATACGAGTTTTTTTTTTTTTTTTTATTAAATCATAGCTGTGTACATTAATGCAATCATGGGGTACAATGTGCTGGTTTTATATACAGTTTGAAATGTTTTCATCAAACTGGTTAACATAGCCTTCATGGTATTTTCTTAGTTATTGTGTTAAGACATTTATATTCTATACCTAGTAAATTTCACATGTAAATATGAGTATTTTTCTTGCACCATTTATTCTATAAAAGAAAAGAAATAACTGATGTAAATGTAGAGATGGGCTTGTATTTCTTGAAGCTACTGGGTCAGTTTGTCATAAGAGTGGCAGAGTGGCACTCTTGAAGCTACTGGGTCAGTTTGTCATAAGAGTGGCAGAGTGTGTCAGGGTGACAGATGGACAGCTCATTTTATTTCTAACTTTGTTGAGGAGTTTGAGGCTTAGCCAGGAGAAGGGAGCAAGTATTTGAAGCTGGGACTCACCCCGGGATGCTGGGTACATGAACAGTGAGTGTTACTTAGGGACAGTTTCGGTTTCTCTTCTTCAAGGCCTCAGGTTGAAGGGAGAGACTGTGATAACACTGCCCCCTTCTGTTCCTTCAGATTGTTAGTCCTGGTTACTTCTCAAGTCTGGTTTGATGGTCCTTATGTAAATTTTCAGTTTCCAAGAAATGCTTGCTTAAGACAGAGCAGAGGAAATCATATGTACAATGTGATACACAGTTTTATTCTACCAAGTTCTCTCTTTATATTGTTCACCTGAGTTGTTAAATTGATGAAGTGTCACTTCAACTGCATTGTAATTGGAGCTGATACACAAGGGGAATGGATGAAGTCATGGTTCATAACAGAATTAATTAATTCATATATTTATTTGTGTTGTAAGGGGGCTACTTGAATTCTTTCTCATTCCTAGAGCTTGCTGGCTTCTTCCCTTGGAAGTTAAAGTAGAGTCACTGGTTGGTGCACTGTGGCTCTTTCATTTGTGACAGGACCATTCAGATTTTAAGAGCAGTTAAAGAGGGGTGAATGTGGGCCCTTCACATATCAAAAGTTAGCCCCACTTCTATGGATGTCACAGTTTGTGAAATGATTTATTTCAGAACTTTTGAACTGCTTTGTAACTTTTTTCCTTTCCTTGTATGCCCAATTATATGTCCCTCTATAGCAGATGAGGTCAGATAGCATAGGGCTTTGAAAAGACTTTGGACTTCACTTTGTGAGCACTAGAGGGCCAGTTAAGATATGTGGGCAAAAGATGGCATCTTGAGAAAGATGTTACTGTCAGTGTTGTGTTGAACAAACTGGGATGGTAAAGCTTGGAAGGAGGGAGAATATTAGCAGAGCCATATGGTAATACCACCACCCATACCTCCACAATGCAGCCAAAATCTGCACCTAGATTTTTCTGATTTATTCTCACTCAACTCTAGCCTGGTTTGCTGCAAATTGTCCTCAATGATCTCCCTACAACCTCCCCTACTCCCCTAATGGTCTATCGTCCCTGTAGCAGCCACAGTCACCTTTAAAAAACAAGTAAACCAGAACACATACTTCTAACTTTAAACTCACCAATACTTTCCTATCACTCTTAGAATGAAATCTATGGCTTATTCCCTTTCTGCTTCTTAGATTTAGACTCTCACCCTTGCTTACCAGGCAGCAAGTTGCTGGCTTTTCCAGTTCCTTGAACATTCCATCTTAGTTTCAGCTCAGACACGTGAGCTTTTGGCTTGCCATCTCCGTACCTGGGGCACACTGTTCCTGGAATTTCTCATTGCTGGCTCCTTGCCTGAGCTCCCCTCCCCCGAGACACCCAGCCTCCAGGACCCATCTTCTTTCATGCCTCACCAGGACATTCTTTTCATAGCACCTATTCTGTTTTATTTGTAGGACATATAACTAATTTAAATTGCCTTGCTCATTCATTTACTTGCTTAAGAGCTGTGTTTCTGGTCTATGGAAGTCCTTGAGGACAGGATGTCCTTTGTATCACTGAGCGTACAGCTTAGTGTTTCACCTGGATCATGACGAGTGTGCAGTAAGCATTTGTTAAACCAATGAAGTTGGATATGAGGCAAAGAGCAAAGGTAGGACAAATGGAAGTAGAAGAGAAGAGGCAGTTGAAAGAATTACTGTGACAGAAAGCAGGTAGATTTGAATATTGGGTATTGGGAGCCAGTGGAAAAGGAGCAATAAGTTGACAGATTTTCACTTGGACAACAGAGAGACACCAGTAATGCCCTTAACACAGAAGGAGAACGTGGGGGAATAAAATGGATCAGAGCTGAAAACAGATATTTGGGTTTGGACTTGAGGGTGAGGTGCTGGTAGATTCATGTGAAGATACCCAGCAGGTATGTGAAAGTTGGGACAAGGTCAATTCCAAACATTTAGATTTGGGAGTCATTTGTGTAGTAAGGATGGTCTACCGAGACTGAATTAGGTTAACAAGGGGGAAGAAGTAGGGAAGAAAGAAGAGAACTTTGAAAATGTGCAGATTTTATCTCGAACATCTTTGTGTACAAGGGACCATGCTGGGACAAGTGACATCTAACAAATGAGGAGCAAAGTCTGGAGCTCATGGGGCCAGAGATGGTGACACTGATAATTTGGCAAGTAGAAAGTGTGTTATCTGTATAAGGGACATTAAGACACTGCCATATGGTGCCCTTGACACTGTAAAACCATCTCTCAGTAGGGGACCCAGCACCCCCAGTGGTGATTATTTGTTTTCTTTCTTCTTTCCAATTTTAAGGAGCCCAACATAAGGACTGGATAATGTTAGTAATGTGGCTTTATATTATGCTCTTATGGAGCTAATAATCTAAAGCAGTTTTGGGGCAAAATGCATTTAGAAGGCACCAGCAGTGTGCTCATAACAGCAACAACTACACTTGTTGAGCACTTATTACAGATAGGTGTCAACTAAATACTCCACCTGCATTACTGAGTTCCCACAAAATTTCTATAAGGAAAGTACCATCATTACTCCTTTTGTGTAGATGAGAAAATTGTGGCCCAGAGAGCTATGTAAACCTTCCCAACTGGTAAATTGTGGAAGTGGGATTTGGCACCAGAACTGCCTGATACCAAAGCCCCCGTTTTCAGTCATGCTGCTCCACTGCTTTTCTCTGTCGGAAATAATAATTTGGGGTGCTTAAATTATATTTCATGTTGCTGTTTTTTTGTTTGCGTGAATATTGTGAACTTGTGAATATCAGGTCAGTACATCAGGCAAACTTTATTTGCAGCGATAAAAGATGACCAAAATTTCTCACAAAGTTGTCCTATTGTGCTGATCAGAAGCAATTTATTCTTTTATTACATCACCTCTACGTTATACAATTTTCCCTAAAGAACTATTACTGCTTACAGAAAGTCAATTTCCTGAAGCCCTCAGGATCTCTTTCATTACAAGGTTCTCTGGGTATCTGAAATAGAAATTGCACTTGGATTTCTTCTCTGCCACCATCCCCTGTTCTTCAACTATAGGTATGCCGTGTTTAGGGTGTGGGGTCTGTTCCTGGACATGATCTCCTGAACTAAATGGGTGCTATCTATGATTACTGCAGCATACCTTGGGGGTGTGCTCCTGATGACACTCTTTGACAATTGCCTGACCCTTTGTATTTGTACAGGTTGCAGTGAAGCTTATGTTGCCCCTCAAAATGTCAACGATTCCTACCAGGCAACTGACACCTTGCTGATCTGGGTTTCTTACACTCTCCCACTGGTGATAGAGCTTGTTTGCTACCATCTAGCATCTTTTTTGATCTTTTGTAGAATTCCTAGCATGATGGCTTGCATAACTTTCGTCAGATGTCTCAAATCAGTGTTCACTGGCGCACAAGGAATGCCAGAAAGGGGGACCTGGTGGAGTAAAACGCTTGGGGAGGTCCACTCCCACGGCTCTTAGTCTTCACCGACTGAGAACCCAATACAAAGTAGATGTACAGTGCAGTGCTGCAATGGACTTACATTTATCTACACATATAAAGTATTTCTGAGATCATCGGCACTCAGAGGAACCAGCCCTGTCTGCAGCAGTTCTAAACGAATTCTCACTGAGTGCCTCTCATACTTCAGACCCAGTAAATGTACAGTGATGCAAAGTGGCAGTTTCTTTAGTCCATCTATAATTTATTAATGGGCACTCTGTGCTAGGCATAATGTTCCTTAGGTTAAAAAAAAGGCTCATCTTGGGTTGGCTCTGTTTCGCTCTCAGGACTTTCCCAGGTCTCTGAACAGCGGTTGCTACTTTCTTCTTTGTGTCAGTTGCTTCCCACTTGGACACAGGGTAAGTGCTCTCTTTTCTTTTGCTCTGTTGGATTATAAGCTGATTGTGGGTAAGGCTCATGCTTGATCCATCGTTACATCCCTTACAGCGCCTAACATAGTTCCTGGTACAAATAGTAAATATTTGTGTAAATGAATGAAAGCAGGGGACAAGGAGGAGAAGAGGGATTTTCAAGGAGCTCAAAGCTTGTTTTGCTGGACTCCAACAACCTTAGTTGCCATTACTACGTGGGCCTCTGGGGAAGAACTCTAAGTTGATTCTGATTAGCCAGTGACTCTACAGGTGATCTTCTTTTTGGAGAGGAGTGACTTTTTATTATTGTGACTCACTAATCTCCCCATGGACTCTGTCAGTCACTTTTCGTTGCGTAGTTACTGTCTCTTAATGTGCACTTTGTGTTATGCTTGGACAAAAGGGCAATAAAAAGGACTCATTTGCCAAGACATTCATGACCACTCCATCCCTAGTCTATTAATTAATTCTTCATCTTAATTTATGATTTTATGAAGTGTCTTAACTAGGAGGTAACTGCACTTCTTTGTCCAGCATGATGGCACTTCAACAACGTAAATGTATGTAACCACTCTCAAGATCTCGTTTAAATATATGAAAAATTCAAGAGGTTGGTCAGGAGACAGCAGGTCGAATCCGGATTTTATCAGATATATAAATCTTTTCTTGTGTCACTCCAGTTGTTCATAGGCATCCTTTTTCCCGATGAATGGCAACTAGATTTATCAGGAAGATATACAACACTGGCTCCATTTCAAACAATTGTCTGATGTCCGCTGGCAGCCACTGAAATTACACATTGCATTGGTAGCAGCCTGTCATTGTGAGGAACCTTAGGGTAATTGTGAGATGAACTTGAGGTTCGGATCATTGTCTGTAAAGGTAACATGCAATTTCCTTAGCAGAAGCTGTGCAAATCTACATTATACAGTCAAAAGGTGATGGTTCCTATTTCCTATTTCAATTGTGTGCTTTGGCCCCTTAAATCTTGTGCCCAGTATGTGTGTCCATATAGGTGAATCATTATCAGGCTTTTTGACCCCACACCCCACGCCACTCACATTTTCAGAAAGGAAGCACAGTGACTGATGAGTAAGATAGTTGGATTAAAATTATCTAGTAACTTGCCAAAATATTTTTAAAGTCAGTCATATTTTTCAGCATCTAAGAACTTTTAAAAAGACAAAAACTAAGATGTTATTGTTCTGAGAGAGATTCCTATCCCCCAAACAATTTCTTATTTCTACAAGCTTCTGCATTCTGGAAAATGAATATACACATGTCTGTTACCTATTATTTTGGATTCATGAAAGGCCAGTTCTCTGATGCTGTGTTCACAAAGTTTATATATATATATATAAACCCTTGGATCATTTCCCATTTGGAATCAACATTTCAAAATTAGATATGCCAGACTTTCAGATTATGCTTTTGTTGTATCCAGTTGGGAGATTTCTGGATGCTGTTCTCCTAATTGATCATTTGTTCACTTATTCACTTATTCATTCATTTGTTCATTGTAACAGTTCTTTGACAGACACGCATGGAGTGTTTTCTCTGTGCTTGGCACTGCACTAGCATTAGAAACAGTGGTGAACTATGCTTGGAATGGGTTGTTGCTGTGTGCAAGAACAAACCTAAATATTGTATACGTAGGAGAACATTTAATAAAATGAACTACACGCCCTTATAAATTTGGTGTACTTAAGGGAGGCTTTGGAATTAGACAGATTTGGTGTGATCTGTTACTGGTAACTTAACCTCTTGGAGGCTTTCTTATTTTCGCCACAATGAATAGTTTAGGATCATGGTATTAATTAAAGCAGATAAACTATGTGGAATTGTCTGGCAGTTAGTGTCAGTTTTTAGTTCTTAATTTTATTAATTTGGCCCCTGGCATAGACATGAAGCTTTCAAGAAATGGGTGGCAGGGAAATTTTGAAAATAGAAACTGTGATCTCTCTTTCAGGAGAGTGTCTTTTAATGGCCTCTCTTTTTTGTTTCAATTTGACCCCATATTGAGTACTTAAATGACCTCTTTGCAGTGGTGGATTAAGAGAGGCTGGTTTTTGCAGTCAGGTTATTTCTGAGACCCGACCACATGAAAAGGTTCCTGCTAGCATGTAGAACTCAATGTTTTGAGAAATAAACTGCTATCAATTATTTCATATTCCCAACAGCTTGATCTGAAGTGACCCTGTCAGCCTTTTAACAATACCATCTTCCGGAGCCTTTCTGAGGATATTGCTTTTGTTCTTGCAATTTAATTCAACAAACACTAATTGATCATCTTTCCAGATGTCAAACCTTGTGCTACCTGCTTGGAGTTACCAAGATGAATAAAAAATGGTCCCTGTCCCAAGGATTTCTTGCAAATAACTCAAAAGGCAAGGAGAAGGGTAGCATTCAGAGCACTTCTGCAGTACCCAGCTTTGACTTCTCAAGTCCTCCAATAAAACAGTTCAGTTTTGTTCCTTGAGCTAAATCTTTCCATTTGTTATTTGGTCTTTGCCCTTTTTTCTTCTTGCTGTTTCTCACCTGCAGATGCCACTGGTAAGATTCATTTCAACCTATGAGAATGACATGTTTGGATTTAGTTGTGAAAAATGTGTTCTGCGAACAATTGCTACACTAAAGTAACAGTGCTGAATCACTGTGAAATGATGTGAGATATTTTGAATGAGCCAGCCTGTTCATTCACTTTCACCCATTCATCATTCTCTGAAAGGTGTAGCTACTTTCTAAAGCAGGAAGGTGGGCTTTTAAATGAACTAATTATCGATCACCCAGGACAAATGTTCTTAGAGTTCTCAGTAACCCTTCACCTTCTCTTATTTCCCTCCTAGTAGGGAGAACCAGGCTTTCAGAAAAGGGATCAGTGACATTGCCAGTTTGAATGACTGAAGTGTTTGCCTATGATCATACAGCCGGTAGTAGGTACCTCTTTCAAATCCTGTTCTACCTGATCCTAAAACCTATTCCTTTTCATTACCACCAGGACATTTAAACTCTGTGTCCTGCAAGTTGCTTCAAAGGGTTCAACAAATTCCATTTATAGATACATAAATCTATTTAGAAAAATATCGAAATTCGTTCTAAAGACAATTGAGATATCATTGCAAGTTCTGACTAATTTTTTAAAATAAATGTTTTTCACCTTAACACCTAAGCTTATTCTGATTTCATACTGCTTGTATCTGTGGCATATTTTGGAATGAAAACCAAGATGTCATTTGAAAAATGGTAGGAGATAAAAGGTTGATAATTACTGGCTTACCAATTACACTACTCCTTTACCAAGAGATGTATTACACACTGCCCACAGCACACGTATGAGGACTATGGCGACGTGCCTAACACAGCCGCACAGTGCGTGACACAACACGGTTGGACAGGCTGTGGGGGAAAGACCACAGGAGAGGTGTCTGTGTTTTAAAGCTATTCTTAAAATAACACACATACATTTACTGGAACATGTTGTCTCCGAGTTGGAGAGCTATATTCTATGTTTTCCCTATTTGCCAATCCATTGTAAGAAATAGAGTCTATGTTTCTGTTGGTTAGGCTTCATGCCGATGAGATTATGGTTTCAAACACAGGCGGCTTTACTCGACTTCATAGCCAAATTGTTCACCAACTTCAGCTATTTGCCATAGAAACGTTCCTAAGGTAACTTTACATCCATATCTACTCCACACACACACGTAGTCATACAGCCCACAACCTTCGGTCCCTACTTACACACTCAAGAATGTTGCCTTTGTACTTGAAGAGCGGTACTTTCTTTTTCATATCAGTGTCATGTTTTTTAAAAGACCCGATCTCCAAATGCTCCTTGACTTAGAAGTTCTTCCTGTCAACTTCTGGTCAGAGACACCCTGGCGATACAAATAGTTCTGGCCTTCATTTGCATTTTCTGACGTAGAGTTCAGGAGTTGTTTCAGAGAGACGGTGAGAGGAATGGCTGACTGGATGTTTGCTCTTACCTCACACTTTTAGCTGAGTGTGAGGCGGAAGTGGATGCCATGGAAGGGTGCCCCCTCTCAACCTTCAGATTGTGCAGGTGTAATCCAAATTCTCTCTTGTTAGGCTTTCCATTAGCAAAAAAGATCACCGCTGGCCGCCTTCTTCTTCTCTTTATTACACAGAAAATTGCTTCCTTGTATATCTGAAGATTCAATGGCTGATTTGATATTTATATTATCCTTGCTCACTGTATCTCTTTAAGGGGATACTGCTTCATTTTTTAGAAACGGCAGAGGCTACCTGAGGTTAAGTGGTTTGTCTAAATCAGTGTTTTTCAACCTTTTTGAAAATCTCATGGCACACTTGAACCTATAGCTAAACTTTCATGGCATACTTAAACTATGTTCATAAAAAAAAAAAAAAGAGTTTAAAAAAAAGAATATAGTTACTGTGCTCTGAACTTTTTTCAAACATAATTTAATCAATGATCTTTAGAAATTCTCATGGCATACCTAAGATCCTCTCATGGCACAGCTGAAAATCACGGGTGTAAATCATACATGAACTACACAGAACCAAGGTTAGATCTAGCACCACGCATTTTTTTTTTGTAAATAAAAAGTGGCGCCCGAGATGTTATAACTTAAATCTTTTTCCTTCTCATAGGTAAGGTTTTGAGTTTGAGTGTGTTTGCTTGTGAGCGTTTGAATTCAGAGATAGTATCAAATTCAGCTTTGCATCTCATCTACCTTGCGCTGTGCTGGACACAATGTAAGGCACATAATAAATCCATGTGGTATGAATGAATGGGTGTCAGTAAAATGATCTTGTCTGGGAAAAGATACTGGCATTTTCATTTTTAACCATTGGGATACTGATTATTCTCAGTATTTCATTTTGCCTTCCCATCTCCCCCACCAAGACATGAAATTCCCCAGTGAATAATAAATATTATAACAGGCAATATTCTTCACTTGAAATATATTGAGAAGGGTAAAAATTTTGGCAGTAGAATTGAATATTGGTGTTTAGGGGCCTTTTTTTTATGCTTGCCCTGAAGTCCCAATGACAAGGAATACAATTGCTTTTACCACTGTTATGGATACTAATAGCAATTATTAAATACACACCAAGAGCCAGAGAATGTGCCAGAGTCCTTATATGCATTATAAATATCACATGTATCATGTAATTTGCATACACACTTGGGAGACAGTTTGTATTATCATCATTTTATCCTGGCTCAGAGACAGTGAGTCTCCTGTCCAAAGTCACACAGCCACCCAGGCAGAGCAGGAAGGGGGGTAATGACTGTGGGGAGGACTTGATTAATTGTCAGCCTACGTAAACAGTTGCTATTAGGAGGATGGTGGTAATGCAGGAGTCCTTGGGTCCCGTAAACAATGAGTGTGCAACATCGTAGCATGAGCAAGTTTATAAGATCAATTCCCTCCTTGACAGCAAAGACAGTCAGCCTAAAAGCACTCTCTGTCTAAAGGCAGAGGAAACTTAAGGGTGTGTCAAGAGTGAGGATGTAGGTAGTGATTATATTATTCCCAAATTAAAGTGGTCTTGTTGAGAATATTCCCTTCTACATTCATCTATGGGGAAAGTAGGGAACAGGAAACAGAGGCCAAAACACATTTTATCAGTTTCACAATTTGCCTAATGTATGTGTTGATGTGTTATAATGCTTGCCTATGACAAAGAACAGAATGAAACATTCTTCTTTGCTCTTCCCCTAAGAAAAATCTGTTCCTGTATGTTGTTCAGCCTTTGGGCTCAGAGTGCCATAGCACAATGTTTCAGCAGATAGCTGCCAGAAGAGAATAATAACACTAGCAGTGTTATCTGCTGACCTGAAGGATAGGAATACACTTATAGCCTAGACTTGGCTTCTTGCCTCTTGTTAAGGCACCACACAGCCAGGCTTACTGACAACTTCCTGGACACACACTCGCTTACTCTAGCACTATTTCAATTTCTCTATAGAGTGGCACGTATATTGCTTTATTTCCTTCAAGCCTTTTTTTAATATCACCACTCATATTTTGCATCCTTGAGACTAAAGAAATAAGAAGGAACACAGATCAGGGGGTGTTAGCTTAGGATCTAGGGACCACAACATAAATGGGCTTCAAGCCAATCTTGAACCAGACCCCTTATCTCTCAGAAGTGAGAGAGGCCTTGATTTCTTTAGGTTCCATGTAGATTAAAAAGCAGAAACAGGTAAAGAGAGCTAAAAATCAGTTGTTTATTTTTAACTGTTAACTATAATAAATGAACACTTTTACTACAAACCAATGTAATGTGACTGTGCAAAATATAGGATATTTACAGTGTTTTAAAAAAATATTAATTCAGGCTCGGTGCCTACAGCTCAACAGGCTAAGGCGCCAGCCACATACACCTGAGCTGGCGGGTTCAAATCCAGCCCGGGCCCACCAAACAACAATGATGTTGCAACCAAAAAAATGGTTGGGCGTTGTGGCGGGCGCCTGTGGTCCCAGCTACTTGGGAGGCGGAGGCAAGAGACTTGCTCGAGCCCAGGAATTGGAGGTTGCTGTGAGCTGTGATGCCACAACACTCTATCCAGGTGACAGCTTGAGGCTCTGTCTCAAAAAAAAAAAAATATATATATATATATATGTATATATATAAATTCAGTGTATCTTTCAGATGGTAGGGCCTAATCATGAGTCACAGGTTAAGGTCATCTGTGATGCTTTATGTTTTTTAATGCTCTGAGCGTGTTTTTATGAATAAATGTATAACCTCATTTCAAAAAGAAGTTTCATAGTCAAAAGTTGATGATTTCTGGAAGTGCAAATCACTGGCCATATCCCTGCTTCCACCCTACCAAGCCCCTTGTTCTACTTCTTACTCAGCCCTTTCTGAGGGTTCTGTTCTGCCGTTGAATGCAAACTTTGATTCTTATTGGTTCCTTTCTCAGGTTTTATTAGATTCTCCAAGCAGACAATTTTGAAAAAAGGGTTAAGAACCTACTTGTGTTTCAAAAATAACCTAACTGGTAAACCCAGATGAATGAGCAGAACTTTTTATTTTTGAAATTCAGAATATTCCTTTTTAAACTAGAAAATATTTTAGATTCCCAATTTAAATTAATATTAAGACTCTTGAAGTTGAGAATTTCTGGCCCTCAATCTACTTCTCTAGGAGCTGGCTAATTTTTATTGCTCAACTTCCTTTTAGTTTTAAAAGGCTATGGTTTTCTTACTCTTCATTCCTGCCTCCTACCAAACTGCCTCTGTAATAGTTTAATACCCAAGCTCCAGGGCTATTGTCATGATGTATTGGCCTATTCCCTTTGAAATAAAAGAAAACAAAAATATTTACTTACAACCCAAAGTAGCACTTAATAGGCATAAGTTCAGATTTATTTATTTCATTGACCTGGTGGCAATTAAATGTTTACTTTGTTGTCATGGTAAACAGTGGATGCCAAGTAAACTCAAATTATTATACGAATGTAAAAATAAAAGAAAATCTAATTTGTTTTTTTGTTGTTTAGTTGACAGGTACGGAGCTGCTCTGACAGGTGAAGACACTAGATGGCGATATAAGTGCATCTCATAACACGTTTCCATGATTGGTCCAGCATTAAAATCCTAATGATTGAGGCCAGAACAGGCTAAAGCATTGGTTAAAGAAACAAAGCCAGAGGCAATCAGGTGTTGGCATGTTAGCTAATACTCTGAATGTGTTTAGTAACCCAACTGAAAGAAAAGATTGTTAAACTAGAAATTAATTTATTCGACTGTTGAGAGTATCTTCAAGCTTCTTCTTAGGGTGAGAGTTGGCAATAAACACATGTGTCTCATAGAATGTATCTAATCCCTCTGTTCCTCTCCATTTTTGGTTTTCGTTTGTTAAAAGTAGCAATTGTTTGGGATGGAATGTGCCTCACAGATACGCTCCATTGATCCAGTGCTATATTCTTATCAGGACTGTGAGCCCTAAGAAGACACTGGCGTTTTAAAGGGGAAATGGCCGACTTACTGTAAGCTGTTGGCTGGGCCATTATTGACTGGCAGACTCAACTGGAAGCACTTTGTCAGTGGATTAGGTTGCCCTGGAAATGCCTTCCTGAAACTCTAATGATGCACTTAAGGGAGCCCTCTGCAACAGGAGTAAAATGTCTTTGAGAAGGCGTGTCTTCCACCAGAGTCCTCTTGGGATGAGTTGGGAGGGGGTGGGGCCCCGTCCAAAGAGATGCTGGGTAAGACAACAGCCCCAGAGAAAGGTTGCAGGTAGCAATTTCTTACAGGTAAGTTAAGATAATGAGTTAACTGAAGTGAACGGTGGGCTTTCTGCAGGCGCCAGTGCTCCACATCTCCTTTGTGAAAGAGCATCGGTGATTTCGGAGAGAAGCAATTTGTGTATGTATGTACTTATTTATTTCCTGGGAGTGGTAGGGGCAGGAAGAGGAAGGAGGCAAGAAAAAGGAGAGCGTTTGAGTGGATACGGTTTTAATCGAAAGATTTTATAAGAACCACTCGACAGTTTCAACATTGGGGCCATCCAGTGTCATTTTTTATAAAGTAAGCTTTACAGGGGATATTTGCCCTTCAGCAGAAATTGTTTGTGCTTTGAAAAGGGCTTGTCTGTGGATTTTCCCTGAAGACTCACTTGTGTTTTAACCTCACCTCTGGGTTGGGGGCGACCGTTGGGGGGTGGTGCTGCTGGAGGTAAAGACGGGAAAGCAGGGGCAAAGAAAGTCCAGGCTCCCGCAGGACTGCGCAGCGCTGCGCCCCCGCCCCAGCCCGGGCGCCCGGCAGCCACATGCCCACCGCCCGGCGCGCGTCCCCGTGCAGTCCTGGTAACCTGTCACCGAGGAGGACGTGACTCGGGCTGCCGCCGCTTTCTCCAAGCCGTATTCCTTTAAGATGATGTAATAGTCATTTCCCTGGATGGTTTCTTGCCTGCACTGCTGAAACCACAGCATCCGAACTGCACCGGGAACTGTAGAACCAGCCAGTTCCAGCGCCAGAGACGCCGGCGCCCCGGGCCCCCCGCCGGCCCCTCCGCGCTGCGGTGGCCTCGGCTCCCGCCTGCCTGGGAACATGGGATCCGTTTGCCCTTGTCCAGGTGGGACGGCTGCCCGGGACCCCAGCAGGGCACGTCTCTCCGTCTCTCTGCTCCTGGGCTTTCCGAAAAGCTGCTAAGTCCCGGGTACCTCTTGTAACTCTCTTATCTTTCAAGGATCCTTTCGAAACGTTTGGGTTTTTTGATTTTTTTTTTTTTCCTGGAAAAGCTTTGGTTGAAAATTTTCCTCTGCTTTACTTCTTCAACCCAACCTCCTCTCATCACAGCTTAACTTTTCTGTGACTTGTTTTAACTTGAGATTGGGAGTGAATTCATATATATGTATATACATTTCTATAAAGGCACAGATATATATGTATATAAATTATTTTCAAAGAGCACACATCCCTGGCACTTTTCATTGATACCTCTGTCCTTTACCTGTTTGCGATTTGGCAAGATCCAGACTTGGTGGCTGTGAATTCGACTGCTTCACAAATGGTTATTTCTTCACAAGAACTGGGTCTCCAGCACTCACTAAGGTAAGCCCCAAGACTTACTGCTTTTCATGTCCAGCTGAAAAAAAAAAGATTCCTTTTTTGAAGTTGAATATTGCCTATTCCTTTTTAAATGTAGAATTACAGAACTGTGGGTTTTTTTTTTTTTTGATAGCACTGTTTAAATAGTAATTAATGGAGACAGGCTTTTGGATAAACATGCAGACACAGAAGCTATGAATTAGTTGAGGAATGGCTGGAATCGGGAGTTCTGGGACTGCTTATGTAAAAAAAAAAAACAAAACAACACACACAATCTTGCCCTCCCTCCCTCTATTCTCTTCTGCCCTCCTTCCCTCTCCCTCTCTCTCCGCACCTCTCTCAAGAGGACTCTTCTCTGACTCACTCTCTGTTTGAGGAAATGATTTTTTCTCTTTTCCTTCAGACGGACATCTGAGTAGCCGGGGACTTGGCTTGACTTGTCTGCTGAGCTTGATGGAAGATTGGACGCAGATGAGTTGATTGTATTCCATGAAGTAACAGCTCACCAGCAACCAGGGGTTAATCTACTTTTTCAGCATCATTTCACCTGTGGACTTTTCAAAAATTTTCTTTCCCGGGAAAAAACTAGGGTAAGAGGAGGTCATTTTTAACCAGTTAGCATTCTTTTCCCTTCCTTACAAGTTGATGTCAAGCACAAGGCTGTGACTCTGTTGGATTTCACCTTTAAATCAAAATAGGAGAAGAAGAAAGGGGCAATGGCTCTCAGTGGAAACTGTAGTCGTTATTACCCTCGAGAACAAGGGGCCTCCGTTCCCAACTCCTTCCCTGATGTGATAGAGCTGAACGTCGGGGGTCAAGTTTATTTCACTCGCCATTCCACATTAGTAAGCATCCCCCACTCCCTCCTGTGGAAAATGTTTTCCCCAAAGAGAGACATGGCTAATGATCTAGCCAAGGACTCCAAGGGAAGGTTTTTCGTTGACAGAGATGGATTCCTGTTCCGTTATATTCTGGACTTTCTCAGGGACAGGCAGGTGGTTCTGCCTGATCACTTTCCAGAAAAAGGAAGATTGAAAAGGGAAGCTGAGTACTTTCAGCTCCCAGACTTGGTCAAACTCCTGACCCCTGACGAAATCAAGCAAAGCCCGGATGATTTCTGCCACAGTGACTTTGAAGATGCCTCCCAAGGGAGTGATACGAGAATCTGCCCCCCTTCCTCACTGCTACCTGCCGACCGCAAGTGGGGCTTCATTACTGTGGGTTATAGGGGATCCTGCACCTTGGGCAGGGAGGGACAAGCAGACGCCAAGTTTCGGAGAGTTCCCAGGATTCTGGTCTGTGGAAGGATTTCCTTGGCAAAGGAAGTCTTTGGAGAAACTTTGAATGAAAGCAGAGACCCTGACCGAGCCCCAGAAAGATACACCTCTAGATTTTATCTAAAATTCAAGCATCTGGAAAGGGCTTTTGATATGTTGTCGGAGTGTGGATTCCACATGGTAGCCTGTAACTCATCGGTGACAGCATCTTTCATCAACCAATACACAGATGACAAGATCTGGTCAAGCTACACTGAATACGTCTTCTACCGTAAGTACAAAGGGTTCTTTGAATTTTTCATGGTATCATCTTTCCCAGATGTATGTGGTGCATGTGTTCTGTCAATATCTAGGGACCATGATTTGTGATTGTTTCAACTCTTGCGTTACAGATAGAGTATTACAATTCAGCTTGCATGTCTTACCCAAAGCAACTTTTATTCTTTTTTTCTGTGAAGTCACAGAATATTCAGAGGCCTCCAAAATCACAAGGTGCAAATGATATTGGTATAGGTACTGTATAAAATGAAAGCAAGTATGTCTTTCTATGAGATATTGAATTGGGAAGATAAGGTTGGTGATTACAACTTAGCTGTTGGTCTCTTGAAGCTTGGTAGACTCAGTATGGATTAAGTACTGCTGTTTATTCATTTAGCAGAACTTTGAGGTCTATTAGGCTGGTTGGGAAGACTTGCTTTCATCAGGGGCTTTGAAAACACAAATGGATGTAGCCCTGAATGACGATGTGGTCTTGGCTAGATGGCAGTACAGCCTGCTGAAAGACCCCTTCCCCCCACCCCCAAAGTCTGAAATTTGCTTTTATGGGCTTTACAGATCTGCTGTTTGATTCTTTAGCATTTTGTACCGAGACTTGAGTTGTGCTGCAGACTTAATTAAGCTGAACTTCATTTAAGAGCTATCTAAAAGGAGCTAGATCCTTGAGAATTGTCAATCATAGGTAGACACCTTCAGACAGCTGAGGTGGTGGAATTATAGACATAAAAGGAAGCCAGAGGGGAAGAAAGAAAACAATTATTCTGAAGCATTTTAAGTAAGGGGTGCTTAGAGGTCAGTTCATTTGCTTAAATGAATATATGGTGCAGTTTGCCCTGTTTCATGAAATGGCGTTACTAATGAGCCATTGATCTCTGAAAGGAAATAGTAAATCAACGTGTGATTCAGCTGCTGATTTTCAGCATGCCTGGGAGTTGAGTGAAGTGAATCCCACAAGAAATATGTTTCCAGTGTTCACATTCAATTTCCTGTTCCTACTCTAAAGCAAATCCAGAATTCAGGATTAAAATGTCTACATTTCCTTAGACAAAAAAGTAGTTCTGAATTTCTTAGACTAGTTTTTTTTTCCCTAAGGTTGTATTTATTCTTTTGGTGATGGTGCTGGGAACTTTGCTGAGAAGGTCAGTGGGAAGCTGAGTTGTCCTCTCCTGGGCAATCACATTTTTGCTTTTTGGAAGTGAAGATACCTGACTTGTATAGACAAAACAGCCTGTGGAGAAAAATAAAATCAGCTATTAGTTCAGGAGTATTCAGGAGTATATTGATGTGTAATAACAAACATTTGGTCTAATAAACCTATCTATGTCCTTTATCTATAATCCATATCATCCTCTGTGACAGAGCTTAATTGCTAAGATATGGCTTTCTTCTTTTCTGGAGCATTTCCCGCTAGTATAGAGATAAGACTCTGGCTTTTTAGCTTTCTATCAAGGAATCTGTGATTCTGAAGAATAAATATCTTCTCCAAACTTTTTGGGAAAATGCATTTTAGAAATAATTTAAATGTAAGTTTGATATTTACCATGTCCTCCAATTTCTAATATTTGAAAACAGCACCTTAAGAAGCTAGAGCTAAATAAACGAAAACATAGTCATAGCTCCCCAAAAAGACCATGCTGGATTTCTAATCACTTGAGACCTAGAAGAGCAAGTACATTTGCCTGCTAGCTCAGTGGCATTTCTGTATCCAGCAAAGGCTCACCTGTCTAATACCGTGTTCTCTTTAGACTGCTCTAGACAGTGTTCTCCTGACCACAAAATTGCTTCCTTCTTTGTTGGGTTGCTGAGAGATTGCCGAGGAACAGTTTGTTCTCCATCTGTCCATGGGCCAGCTAGCACAAATGCACAGGAGCTCACTACTAACAGCATTTATATCTTGCGAATGGTATACTTCCCTTTTGTACCCAACATCTAGAGCTCAGTGTTAACTCTTCCCCTGTCTTATGACCAATAAGACTGACATCTGGCTTTCTAGGGTGCATAACAGCTTCCGTGCAGCTGCTTAGCCATAATTATTTAATTAGAAGCTGCCAACTGTGCCTATATAAGCATTAACTCATCAAGCTGTTGTGCTTGGGTTAATGGGCTGAAACCATGGGAGGTACTCTAAAGCAGGGAGTTGACTGCATGCAAAGATGCTTTTCACAGAGGAACTCAACTTCCTCCTGGGTTGAGGGAAGAAAAATTTAAATTTTGTGTGTATATACGAACTCTATACATATACGAACTCGTTAGATCTAAGGAGTTAACCCCAAGCAATAAGACTCTTCTAATAACCCAGAGTCGCTTTCCATGAATCAATTATCACAATAAAAAATAAACAACAAGAAATTAGTGTATTGCACGTGGTGGTTTACACTTATGGGGAGAGACTCCTTTTCCTGTTTGCTTATTTTTCTTCTAAGTTTTCCATGGAAATTTGGGAGACCAAAATCTAACTATCAATTATTAACAGGTTAGATTCTTACCTCATTTAAATTTTCACGTGGACCTAGAACTGATGGTCAACCTCAGGCAGTTTTGAGTGAGTGTTTTGTTAACCTAGAACGATGAACAATTAAAAAGTCAACAGGTGTTTGTGTTTAAAAGGGAACTCAGACACCGAAGAATGGTGTATGAGATGCTGTGGGTTATGATTCACTTATCTGCAACTAAAAGAGTTAATGGGAGTGATACAAGAACATAAAAACGACCTCTATCCTGGGATTATATCACAAAGTATTTTAGATATGTCTTTTGTTTTAGTTTAAAACATTAAGCAGGTATCTTTTCTCCTTTCCCACTCATTTGTTTAAATAATTACTTTTCTCTTAGAGCATAATATAGGAGTGATTTTACAAATATGAGGAAATGGCTTCTTAATTCATCTGTAAATAAAATGGGAGCTAAGTTTTGGAAAAGAGAAGTCCTGATCTTGAACTAGATACTCAATAACCATTCGTACCACTTCGGAACAAAATGACAGGTGCGTGGAAATAGATGAACTTATATATCTAGAGCCACCTTCTAAAGCCTGAGAGAGTGGGAAGATAGTTCTTCTTTGGGGAGAATTATGCACATTTCTTTAAGCTTACTCATGACTGAGTTCAGATGAATGCCCCAAAGCACTAAGATTTAAAGACACTTGCTTTTAATAAAACCATAACAACGTGACCACAAGTGGAGAGTTTAATTCACAGGACACTTATTCCAGAAATATGTACTCTGAGTGCTGTGAATTATAGAAACAGACACTGATTTATTACCTTTTCAAAGAATTGCAGATTGTATGTGCATTTGAACCTTTTTCTTTTTACTTTATTTCTTAAATTTAAAACGTTACTTCCACAAAAGTCTCTAAATTACCTTTTATACACAGTATATATTGTCAGGGTGGTTGATTAAGATAGCTTGCTGAGAAAAAGTAGATCAAGAAATTATTTCCCACTTAGGATTGAGCTGCATGACCTTGTTTTGGAAAGAAACATTATGGTCTGGCCACTGTGAATAATTTAACCAAGATTGACTTTAAAAGCTTCAATAAGAGGATGTGCTTTCATAGGAAAACAGGTGGAAACACATCTATCCTGAAATGATTCTAGTTCTTTTTCCTCCTGGTTACTCAAAAGATACTAATACAGGTTGAGAATCTCTAATACAACAATCTGAAATTTGAAATGTTCCCAAATCTGAAATGTTTTGAGCATCAACATGATGCCACAAGTGGAAAATTTCCCATATGAATACTTAACACAAATTTTGATTCATGCACAAAAATATTAAAAATATTGTGTAAAATTAGCTTCAGGCCATGTTTATTATTAGGTATACATGGAACATAAAATAATTTCATGTTTAGATTTAGATCCCTTCCCCAATCTACATCATGCTTTATATTCAAATATTCCACGATCTGAAAAGTCACCCAAATCTGAAACACTTCTGGTCCCAGGCATTTTAGGTGAAGGATATTTAATCTGTAATAACTTCAACTTTTATTACCCAAAGAATACAGGATTTGCACATTCAAAATGGAACATTGGGGATGGTGTAACCCAAACTGTGAGTTATGGGAGGTTTGATCTCTCCCACCACCTGCACCTCTTTCTGTGACTTTTCTGTCCTCTCATCTTAGATGCTCCCCTTTCCTCCTGTCTGAGACACTCTTGCTCTCCAGATCTTTCCCCATGCTGTAATGAAAACTTGTCAGGAAAATTCTGTTCCGTCAGTGTACTTATGCTTTCAAGGCATAGTGCTACTTTTCTCAGGGGTATTTGTACATAAGAGCAGTTTTTTAATAGCTGTGGATCAGGCAGCCTTTTACCTTTGTCTTCCTAAGACTCGAAGCTTCTTAATTTATAATTTTACAAAGTACAATTTAAGAATAAGGCTTCTTTATGAAGTCAGTGTAGACCCATGCTCAGGCAGATATTGATCGGCAATGACAAAGGGTAGGAAAAGTGGGTCCAATTTTGCTTATGTCTTGATGCTGTGCACTGAAGATTGGGCTGGATATAGCAATGATGCAAGCACATTGGTAAAATATTTTATCACACTGCTTTCACTTCCATGCCAAATAAAATCTGTTACCTGAGCCCAATCCCTTGTGGGAAGTGACTAAAATAGTTTCTTTCTGAGCCTGCGGCATCGCTGAATGAATTTGGCAGCAGCAGAACTGTCATTGTGTGGGCAGAAGGGGAAGGGATCTGAGCTTGCCTCCAAGGGTCTTACTATGTTAAAGTGTAGGTATGTCTGGGAGAAGACCAAATGTTCATGACAGTCTAATGAGGTTTGGATATTATCAAAGAAATTAGAAATGAAAGTGAGAATGTGCCACAAAGCTTCATTTGGAACACCTCCAAACTCAAGATGCAGAAAGGAGTGACTACGCGTGGAAGGAATGCCAGTCCGATGCGTAGAATAAAGTTCTCCAGAAGTTGATAGGCGAATGCTCAGTTTCTGCATCATAATTCACTGCTGCTCCTTTTCTTTGGTCTTTGCTATGGCTTTCCTTAAATATTGCATTTTTTGGCAGGTCAGTAAATTTTTTTTTTATAAACCTTTCCAATGCATGCAGATGAAGAAACAATAATACACTGAACTTTTATGTAGCCAATATCCAGCTCTACTAAATACAGTTATCACAATTCTCATTAGAAGACCAATCTTGTTTTGTCTGTAGTCCTACTTACTTTCCCTCCTGCCTCCCTGGATGATTTTGAAGCAAATCTCAGACACTAATCGTGTCATTCATCCATCAATACTCTGGCATATGTTTCTAAAATATAATTAATTTTAAAATAATATACTACTATTATCACATATAAAGTTAATCATCCTTTAATATCATTAAATATCTAGTCAGTGTTGTCAAACTTCCCTGATTTTCTTACAATGTTTTCTTTCTTTTTTTTTTTTGAGACAGAGCCTCAAGCTGTCTCCCTGGATAGAGTGCCATGGCATCACAGCTCACAGCAACCTCCAATTCCTGGGCTCAAGCGAGTCCCTTGCCTCCGCCTCCCAAGTAGCTGGGCCTACAGGCGCCTGCCACGACGCCCGGCCATTTTTTGTTTGCAGCCGTCATTGTTGTTTGGCGGGCCCGGGGCTGGATTCGAACCCGCAAGCTCAGGTGTACGTGGTTGGCGCCTTAGCCTGTTGAGTCACAGGCGCCGAGCCTTACAATGTTTTCTTAAAGTTGATTTGTTTGAATCCAGATCCAAATGAAGTCCATCATTAAATTTGGGAGCTGTTTCTTTTTCTCTCTTTCATAACTTAAAAAGTATTTCCAATAACTTATAAGCAACAAAGTGAAATGTATATCTTAATTCTCTCTTAATTCCTGTCTTTCCTCCTCTCTCTCTTTCTCTCTTTCCATATCTATCTCTCCCCTTTGTTCTTTAAAAAAAAATCTAGTATTTTTTTCTAGTATTTTTTTTTTCTTGAAGAAACCAAGTTGTTATGTTGACTATCTTGCATTCTGGATTATGATGATTCCTTTCTATGGTCTCCATGATGGTATTAACACCACCCCGCCCTGCATCCCTGTTTTCTATAAGCTTGTTAGATGAAGACTCCAGATCAGTGTTTTTCAACCTTTTTTTAATCTCAAAACACACTTGAGCCTATAGTTAAACTTCCGTAGCACACTTAAATTATGTTGATCAAAAGAAAAAAAAAGCAAAAGAAAAGAATATACTTACTGTGTTTTGAATTTTCTTCAAAAATAATTAATGATCTTTAAAAACGTTCACGGCACATCTAAGATCCTCTCATGGCACACCAGTGTACTGTGGCACACTGGCAAAAAATCGCTGCTCTGGATTTTAGAGGCTTTCTCAGATTCTGTTTTAGTATTTCTGACAAATCTTCACAGGTGATGGCAAGTCCATTTTTAATTTTTATTGGTGGATTGCAATGCTGTAGGCTGCAGATAAGGTAAGGGCACTTTTGCATTTATTAGCCTTTTCATCGTCATCATATGAACAAATAGCAGTTAAAGTCTATTTCCATTGTCCAAGTTAATTCTGATGACAAAGCAGGAAATAAAAGAGGTCCCAGATTTTTTTTCCCAGTCTTTCAAGATCTAGTATTCCACTTTATTAAAGTTGCATACTTTATTAAAGTTGCATTAGGAGCACATGAGTGTACAGAAGTGCAACGGGTCCTGTTGACTGCGAGGGGGAATCATTTTGGGTGGGAAACTTTGCCTTCTGGCTATTCTAATTTTACATTTGAGAATTCTTGGATTCTTTCAACTGTGCTGAAGCTCCACTGAACTCACCATCTGTGATTCCCAGTCCTCGTCTCTCCCTGTGTTTCTTATCTCAGCAAATAGCATCATTCATCACCCAGTTGCCCAAAGTCTGGGTGAGGACCTGGGTGGCATTCCTGACTCTTCCTTCTTCCCAGCTACTTTCTTCAATCTATACAAGTCCTTTTGGTTCTTTTCCTTCTCTCTCAAATCCATCCTCTTCATTCCATCTCCTCTGATGCTACCTTGGCCTAGGCTTCATCATACTACTGCAAAGAAACTTAAATTGTCCTCCCACTCCACAGCTAGTATTTTCCTCTCTGGATCTATTCTCTCTGCTGCAAACATATGCAATTTCCAAAATGTGAGTCTGACCCCGTGTCACTCCTCTGCCTAAATTTCTTCATTGCCTTACAACTGCTCTTATAAACACAACTCCTAACAATGAATCACAGCCCTTTATGAAGTGACCTCTGCTGTTGCTGTTCTGCTTCTTGTATTTCTAACCTCAGCCATAATAGATCTCTTTCAGTTCCTGTTAGATACTTGCTTGTTCATTTTTTGTGCATGATGTTCCCTCTGCCTAGAATGCTGCCTGCACTTGCTTTGATGTTTTTTTCTGGGAAGCCTTCCCTAGTCCACTGTATCTGGATTAAGTATCTCTTACCTTTATCACAGCTCAGATATAATGTATTGTATTTGTTTACTTAACTGTATCTCCATCTGTAAGCTTTGTGAATATGGAAACCATGTCAAGTTCATCATATTAGCTGGTGTAGTATCTGGCATAAATATCAGTTCAGTAATTCTACAAATGTTTGTCAAAAATACATATAAAGAAGTGCCTACTGCATGTGCTATTATGGTCCTAGAGGCCACTGTCCTGAATATACGATGATATTATCTCTTTTATTTATTTTTTTTGGTTGCAGCCGTCATCATTGTTGTTTGGCGGCCCCAGGCTGGATCCAAACCCGCCAGCTCAGGTGTACGTGGCTGACGCCTTACCCCGTTGAGCCACAGGCGTCGAGCCTATATTATCTCTTTTTTTTTTTTTTTTTTTTTTTGAGACAGAGTCTCAAGCTCTCACCCTGGAGAGAGTGCAGTGACATCACAGCTCACAGCAACCTCCAATTCCTGGGCTGAGCGAGTCTCCTGCCTCTGGCTCCCAAGTAGCTGGGACCACAGGCGCCCGCCACAACACCCGGCCATTTTTTGGTTGCAGCCGTCGTTGTTGTTTGGCGGGCCCAGGCTGGATTTGAACCCACCAGCTCAGGTGTACGTGGCTGGCACCTTAGCCTGTTGAGCCACAGGCACCGAGCCTATTATTATCTCTTAATAGAAGAACTGGAGAGCATTGATGGTGCAAACGATACCTTAAATAGTAATCATGGTGTTTCCTAACTTTTACTGAGTGCTAGGATTTTACATACAAGTCGGAGTTCTCACTGAAAGGTACTCTACTCTTAGCACCTGCTCAAAGATTCTAGCTCTACAGATCAGAGAAAATCCTTAGAGCAGCAAAATCTCCTGTGGTCTCCTGTTAGTTGACTCACCTAAGCAAAAGCAAATTGAAGCAAGGTGGAGACAGGGTTTCAGGGGACAATCCAGGAGGGAGTCAGGATTCAGAAAAGTGCTGCAAAATCGATACAAGAGTCCTGATAGGAAAAGAGCTGTGCTGGAAGGAAATGTGTACTCTGAGATCGACCAGATGGCTTTCTCAATTTTCTCACTGCTAAACTGTTCAATTTCTTCCTTTCTTCTTTTCCCATAGAAGTTAATGATCATTCCTTACCGCCAGGGGCAGGCAATTTAATGGTCATGAGCCTGGATTGTGTTCTTGAGGTTGTTGAATCCCAGCTTTGCCTTCTCCTGGCTACATGATCATAGCAAATCACTTTTCTTCTATGCCTCAGTTTCCTCATCCATAAAATGGAGACGATAACAACAGTAGTTGTTCTGTTGATAATAATAGTACTAATTCTCATAAGGTTATGATGAGGACTAAACGGGTTGATGCATACAAAGTGCTTAGAATGGTGGTTAGCACCCAGTCAGTGCTATAGAAGGGTTAATAAATATGAGGACCTTTGGGAATTCAGGCATGGATGGGACACAGATTCTTCCTTTAAATAACTTACCTGATTCTTTCTAATAGTCCTTTTGGATAGTTCCTATGATCTATGCATTTAAAGAAAAACAAACAAAAACCATCTAGAAGTGGCTTTATAAAAGAAAAATCTGGTTATTTTAGTTGAATCTGAATAAACATAAATGTAAACCTCCTAAAAGCCTTCAAATTCTAGTAACCCTTTACGTCACCCTGGCTGGTCCATAATGGAAGTCATTCATAGTGACTTCCCGCCCCCATCCTTCACCTTGATTTCAGCCCATGGCTTTTCATAAACTAGGTGGAACATGCAGTGAAATTGAAAATTAAGAATACTATTTAAATTATATGTTCAGTCATTGTAGAATTAGAATAACCTTTTCTGAATCTCAGCCTAGAGAGTATTCTCCTTCATGGTAGCAGAACATGGTTGAGTGTGCCACTGACAATAGGATCATTGAAATTGCTTCAGAAATGAAAAAAAGACATTTCACTTCACACTGTGAGTTGCCATGCTGTTTGGCATTAAAAGGAAATAAGAATGCTAATGGGGGAGGGAGGCTGTCACCATGTGACCCATTCAAAATCTGCCCAATGGGAAAAAAATTCATCCTTTTTCGGTTTTTATTCATCAGTTCCATTTTGAAGCAGAAAGTTATAATCATTTCCTTAGCCCAATTTATAGTGCCTTTTTATTCTGAATAAATGTGATGTAATGTGATTTTGAGTAAGTTACATTGATGAAAAGAGGAGGCAGCACATTGTATGTAGTTTGGAGGCAAACCTAAGAGACTTCCTGGCGGTCGTCAATTGTATTTTAGACGACATTGTGGACAGTCCAGATCAACACTGCTAGGCAACTAAGTAGAAAAAAAGAGAGCCAAGCTCTAGTCATAGTTATTTTTTTATAAAGAAGACTCTGAAGCAGCAGAGAAATCTAGTGATTGGGATAAAGGAAATGGGGTATATGGATGTCAGAGTAAGGTAGAAGCAGGGAATTAAGACCAAGGGAATTTCTTAGAGTTCGAGAGGTATTGCTGAGTTCTGAAAATAAACAGCTGGCCTACAACGCAAAGCACATCAAGCAAAGGTCGGCACCATTACTAATATTCTTTTAGCTTAAGCATTCAGTTATATCATTTGAAGACATTTTCCTATGGGCATGTGCCTGCGGATTTACACTGTAATGCAAATAGACACTAGGATTCCGTTTTTATTAATTTACTTTCTAGTCAACTAGGTGAGATATCTCTTTTCTTTAAACAGAATACCTGTGTGGAGTTGCTCAATTTTGTCAAGCTGCAACAGAATAGAAGGTATTAATTCCTGTTTGTCAAATAAGACTCTAGAAAATGAGTAGTTTTGCTTGTGCTTTCTGGAGAGAGATTCCTGTGGTATGGAGAGGTAATATGAAATGTGATCTGTGATACTTTTGACATTTGGGGGCCTGCTTTAGATGCTCAAAAATATAAAATTTGTTTTATTTGTTTAAAATGGTCTTATTGATATATACCTAGTGAGAGCATAGGTTTTCTAAAATACTTTTTTGTAGGACTATCCAATTGAGATGGATAGAAAATGTCATATCAGTATCCGAAGACTCATGATTCTGATTCACAGACTCTTCATGTTAATGATTTTCTAGTACTTCTCCACAGTCTTCCAGGGAGGTGATTAACACTCTGCAAAGACTTCATTGATTGGAAACAGCAGGCATTTCAAACCTTCTGTCATCTTCAACTTTTCACATAGACCAAAAATTAAAAAAAAAAATAACGAAGTATAATCTTGTTTTAGAACACGCTAACACATCTGACGTCCTTTCATCAGAATGACCTTCAAGAAGCAGACTAGGTCTAGCCTTCTTTGTGGAGAGTTTTGATGGCCACATGAGTAGATGCCAGGCACTGTGACCTTGCTCTGCCCTTTGCTTTTGTGTGTTAGGTTCTTAGACATCTTTAAAATGGTTGGCTCATCTACTTCTTCTAGAAATAATTAATGAATACCGACAATGTGTCCAAGATTTCATGATGTTCCAGGAATTCACCTGTGAACAGACATGTGTTGTCAGTGTTCTATGAAGCATATGGTTTAGGAAGACATTTAACTAGCACATGGGAAATTTCAATTTAAAGTTGGGAAATTTCCCAACTTTAGGGACAGGGTGTCCCTAAAGTCGCTGTGCATAGGGATATTGGAAGGTAGTAGATTAATGTACCTTTATTTCCAAAATGTTCATTGCAAAATTTTACAAAGAGGTGGGCGACGTGTAGGGAATATTTTGTAAAATTTTGTAATGAATATTTTATAAATGAAGGTCCTTTTATCTACAGTTTTCCATTCTCCCTGTGTATGGTGACTTTGGGACACCCTGTAGTGTGATAGGGAAGTCTAAACCAGTGTGAGGATGGTGAACCTTGGGTGTCGGGAAATTAAACCTGATTGAATGTTAATATTGAGAGAGGAAAAAAAATGCTTAAATCTTTAATGCATGTGTTGACTTTAAGATACTAGCTTGGTAGATGGAGGCAGAAACTTTATATCCTAGGATGGCTTAGGAGATTTTTAAGTCTTTTCATTTCTCATGTACTTAAATTTTTTTCAATGATAGTTGTGTGAATGAGTTTAGTTATGCCAGGAACCAATATCATTCTTTTTTTTTTTAACTTTTCTTTTTTTTTTATAATTTTATTGAATCATAATTCTGTACATTGGTGCAATCATAGGGCACGATTCATATACATTCAGAAATGTTTTGATCGTACTGTTACAGTTAGCCTTCATGGCATTTTCTTGATCACTATATA
>CAUYON010165360.1:0-16543 GCA_963573935.1 Arctocebus calabarensis
ATATTAATTCAATCATGGGGTACAGTGTGCGGGCTTCACATACAGTCTGAGATATTTTTATCAACCTGATTGACATAACATTCATGAGATTTTCTCATTTACTATGTGAAAACATTTTTGATCCGTATTTAGAAGTTTTCTTCTGACCCTTCAAATATGCACCACAAGTGTGATCTCACCCTTTATCCTCTCTCCCCCCACCCTGAACCTCCCCAAGGGTTCAAATTTTAAATAGAAAGGTCTATATAGACCTCTTTGAGAAGGTGTATCTGAGTAGTTTCTTTAAATGGAGTGGTAGTTGGAAAAGAAAGCAAGATTAAGAGAACATGCTTCTTGTGTATTGATAGCAAAGATGCAGTGAAAAGCAAAACTCTGATACTGCTGGAGAGAGTGGGTGGAACTGCTAGAGTGATACTTAGCATATGACAGATACTCAATGAGGATTTGAGGGACTGAAATGAGAAGCAATTCTAAAGTTGTACATAACAACTTTAATGAGTAAAATTATATACAGCAAATTTAAAAAGAATTTTGAGTTCCTGTTACCAACAATTTGGTTTGTATATTAATTCTTATTTACTTTAAAGAAAGCAACTTCCTCTGAGGTGTTTAAAAATCAGAATCAAGGCCAGGCGTGGTGGCTCATGCTTGTAATCTCAGCACTGTGGGAGGCCGAGGCGGGTGGATTTCCAGTGCTCACAGAGTTCGAGACCAGCATAAGCATGAGTGAGCCAGAGTAAAAGACCCTGTCTCTACCACCAGGAAAGAACACTGCCGGGCATTGTGGTGGGCGCCTGTAATCCCAGCTACTTGGTAGGCAACCGGCCCGAGAATTGCTACAAGGAAGGACAATGGAAACAAACAAACAAACAAACAACAACAAAATAAAAACAAGGAAACTAAGAAAAGTAAAAGCCAGCTGAAATTAAAAGCAAAAAAAAAGGAAAAAGAAAACCATACACAAAAAAATGAGAATCAATAGATACATTTGTTTACCTAAAAATTAAAAGGAAATAAGAGTTCTTAAGATATGAAGAAAAGGAGGAAAGATCACCAACAGATTTTCAACACACAGTCAAATGTGTTTACACTGTACAAAAAGTGCTTATTAATAACAAGGTAAAAACAATAAACTAACACAGGCAGCAAAGAATAATCGTTAAGAGCATGGACTATGGACACATAACCTAGGCTCACATGCTTATTCCACTATTTACTGGCTGTGTGACTGCTGCCAAGTAACTTAATTTCTTTGTGACTATTCTGTAACATTGAGAAGGAGGGAATCCTCCCTAACTCATTCTACAAAGCCAGCATTACGCTAATATCCTTTAGTAGCCAAGAATAAACGCAACAAAAAAGAAAACTATAGATCAATATCCCTCATCAACACAGATTCAAAAATCCTTGACAAAACACTAGCAAACTGTATCTAAGCACACCAAAAAAATAATTCACCATGTTCAAGTGGGTTTCATCCCAGTAATGAATGGATGATACAATATATGCAAATTGATAAACGTGATTCACCGTATAAATAGAATGAAAACAAAAACCATATGATCATCTCAATATATGCAGAAAAATCATTTGATAAAATCTAGCACTCCTTCATGGTAAAAAAGGTTTAACAACTAGGCATAGAAGGAACATATTTCAAAATAACGAAAGACAGATATGAGAAACCCACACTCAACATCCTCCTGAACGGGGTAAAGCTGAAAGCATCCTCCTTAAGAACTGGAACAAAGCCAGGATGCCCAAGTTTCACCTCTCCTATTCCACACGGTACAAGACTGAGCAATCAGGCAAGAGAAATAAATGAAGGGTATTCCAATGAGAAAAGGATGTCAAACTATCCCTGTTTGCTAATGATACGGTCTTATAGAAAAGCCAAGAGACTCCTAGAATTGGTAAATTCAGTGAAGTCACAAAATTAATATACATAAATCAGTAACATTTCTCAAACAGCCAGAGAATCAAATTAAGAACTCAATACCATTTACAACATCTGCAAATCACACCCCCCCAAATATCTAGGAATATACTTAATCAAGGAGAACTGTAGAAGACACAAACAAATGGAAAAATGCTTACAGACTGGAAGAATCAATATTGTTAAAATGTCTGCACTGCCTAAAGTGATTTACAAGTTCAGTACAATGCTTATCAAAATGCCAACATTATTTTTCACAGAATTAAAGAAGACAATCTTAAATTTCCTATGAAATAAAAAAAAGAACCAGAAAAGCTAAAGCAATGCTAAGCAAAAAGAACTAATCTAGAGGCATCATATTAATTGACTTTGAATTATACTACAAGGCTGTAGTAACAACACAGCAGTTGGTTATACCAGTTACTAACACTGGTATATAAACAGACACACTGGATCAATGGAACAGAATAGAGAATCCAAAAATAAAAACACATGCCTACAACCAACTGAGCTTCCACAGAGCAGATAAAAACATACACTAGGGAAAGGATATCATATTTAATAAATGGTGCTGGCAAAATTGAAGAGCCACAAGCAGAAAAATGAAATTGAATCCTGTCTCTCACTACACACAAAAATTAATTCAAGATGGATTAAAGACTTAAATGTAAGACTTAATATCATACAAATTCTAGAAGAAAACTTAGGAAAAACTCTTCTGGACATTGGCCTAGGAAAGAATTTATGACTAAGACCCCAAAAGCAAGCACAACAAAACAAAAATAAGTGAATGGACTCAAACTAAAAAGTTTCCAAAAGTTTCCATACAGAAAAGAAACAATCAACAGAGTGCACAGACAACTTACAGAATGGAAGAACATATCTGCAATCTATATATCCAATGAAGGACTAATATTTTCAGAATCTATAAGGGACTAAAAAAAAATCAGTAAAAACCCTCAAATCCCCCCATTATTTGCCCCCCAAATGGGCAAAAAAAATAGACATTTTTCTTTCTTTTTTTTTTTTTTTTTGAGACAGAGCCTCAAGCTGTCACCCTGGATAGAGTGCTGTAGTATCACAGCTCACAGCAACCTCCAATTCCTGGGTTCAAGCGAGTCTCTTGCCTCTGCCTCCCAAGTAGCTGGGACTACGGGCGCCTGCCATAATGCCCGGCCATTTTTTGGCTGCAGCCGTCATTGTTGTTTGGCGGGCCTGGGCTGGACTCGAACCTGCCAGCTCAGGTGTATGTGGCTGGTGCCTTAGCCCGTTGAGCCACAGGTGCCGAGCCTAAACAGACATTTTTCAAAATAAGATATACAAATGGCTAACAAAAATGAAAAAATGTTCAATAACACACTAATCATCAGGGAAATGCCAATTAAAACTACAATGAGATACCACATTACCCCTGTAAGAATGACCATTAATAAAATGTCAAAAAATGATAGCTGTTGGTGCAGATGTGGAAATAGAATGCTTATACACCATTGGTGGGAATGTAAATTATTAGTATAACCTCTAATGGAGACTTCTGAAAGAACTATAACCAGACTTAAACCATTTGATCTAGCAATCTCACTACTGGTATGTATCCAAGGGAAAAGAAGTCATTATAGCAAAAAGACACACACATTCATACATTTATGCCGCACACTTCATAATTAGTAAAGATGTCCAATCAACCTAAGTGCCCATCAACTGATGAGGTGATAAAGACAATGTGGATATACAAAGCACAGAATACAACAAAGCCATGAAGAAGAATGATGTCTTTTGCAGCAACATGGATGGAATTGGAAGCCATTATCCTAAGTGAAGTATCTTGGAATGGATAACAAATACCATAGGTACTCATTTATAAATGGGAGCTAAATGATGGGTATACATGGTTACGCAGAGTGATAAAATGGACTTTGGAGACTCAGAAATGGGGAAGTTGCAGGGTGGGGAGGTGTGAAGGATCAAAAATTACCTATCAGGTACAAGTATACCATTTTAATGATGGGTATGCAAAAAGCCCTGACTTCACCACTATGTGATTCATGTAACACAACAAAAGGAAAACCAAAACCACTCGTACCCACTATAAATCTATTGAAATAAAAAAACAGGAAACTTCTTCGTAACTCAGTTTTCTATCTGTAAAATGGAGATAATAAAGGTACTTAGACATATCATAGAATTGTAAGGACATAATCAGTTAATACTGGCACATAGTGTTTGTTAAAAAGTAGAATATTATATAAAGAACTGAAATATGAAGCAGCTGTGAGATATGTTTTAATCAATTGAGTTAGCAAAAATTAGCATTCATGTTTCTAGTAGATATGTGATTTGCTATAACCTTTTGGGAAAAATCTTGGCATTATTTTTAAATTAAAATTATACCTAGCCATTGTCTAGTACCCTCTTTTTAGGAAACCTATTACATATAAATAAATGCACCACCATAAAAGCATATATCTCAGGAATATTTACTGGAGTAGTGATGATGTAGCAAAAAATGGAATACCACCTCAGTATTTATCAAAAAGAGAAAAGACTGAGTAACGTGCAGTATATTTATACTATGATAATATTAGGCAGTTGCTAAAATGAATTAATTAGATTTATGTACTGACCTGGAAGGATACCCAAAGCAAGGTGTACAGTAATATACAGAGCATGATTCTATTTGTGTAAAAGCAACCAAAAATAAAATCCTATATAAATTTGTAAGAACATGCAGCAAAACATTAGGTTTATATGCTATTATATGCTACAACACTGATTGCCTCAGAGTGGTGGCAATGAAGGGGAGAGAGGGAGATTACTACCTTTTTCTTTATACATTTTTCAACTTTGTTTTTATTTCAATGAACATATACTACGTCTATAATAAAAAATAAGATAAAATATGTATATTTTTATAAACATAAAACAAACCTCTGATTAGATTTTTTCACTTATTTCTCTTTAAAATCAGATAAATTAACCTCAAAATTGCAAATATTTTTTGGACTAAAAGTTTGAGAACAAATGCTTTATGTTTCTAAAAATATTATTAATTATAACAAAAACCAAACATTTAAAACCTATACAACTTTCATAAATAATTCCATATTATCTTTCAAACTGCTAGCAACTTATGAAATTGTATTTGTACACACAGAAATTCAACACAATTTCATTCGTATATATTTGAACTCAGATATTGAATATATAAGTCAGGAAATGCAAAATGATAGTTCCCAAAGCTACCATAAATTTCTTTCTTATGCATATGTAGTTTATTAGATGATTGCACAGAGTGTTAACTTTAATGCCTTAATACATATGTGCAATTTGGCTGAATTATTGCTGTTGTGGGAGCTATAATTTAGAATTTCCTGACATTTTGTATGTGTAAGATCTCAACCATAATGTTAAATGTAGCTTTTTAATTTAATTTAAAATTTAGTAGTTTATTCAAATCTATTCACACTACCACATTTTCCTACAAACACTGTCCTTTGAGAAATGTAAAACTAACTTGCAGCTAAGAAATCATTCCACTGTTACGATTTGTTCTATTAGATCATAATTAGTACCAGTCTATGGAATAATCCAGTTTTGCAAGTAGTTTAAAAAATAATTAGGAGAGTAAAATTTCGATTGGCTTGAAAATGCCTTGGTTTTCTCTATACCACTTATTAATGCCACCACACTTTCTACTACTGTTCTTTCTCCTTTCCACAAATTGGGTCAAAGACAAATCTGTACACTGTAAAATCATTCAGCATTACTTCCAAAGCAGAGCTTTATTCAAAAATCAAACAAAGAAAACCAATAGGCAGAAAAGACTGAATTTACTTTATGCCCTGGATATGTAAATCAGCGCTTATTTTCAGGGCTTAAATATATTTGTCTTCCATAACTATATATTTTAAAACATACCTAATATAAAGTCATAACTCCAGTGAAAGATAAACTGTCAGGTTTTCCCCTCTAACATGTACAGAAAATATACATACGAAAGTGTCACCAATAATAGCTTTGTCCTTTTGTCCAGCTAGTAAGTAGAATTGACTAGTTTAAAGATATTTATGCCAGGCATGCCCAGAATACAGCCCAGTACACTCTTCTGCCCAAACACTGTGATTCTCCATTAAATCCTACCAGATTTACACACAGGGTCTATAAAGTTTTAATGTTTGGACAATTTGAAAATAATAGCAGCTACAGTAGCAAAATCAGTTAAGATTTTCCTCTTACATATATGTAGGTCACTACAAGAGTTTTGGGACATACTGTGTTACTTTCAATAAACACAGGTGATAGCATCCTTTCTGATTTACCCATGCAAGTTTCATCTCACTCGGGTTATTGGTGTTGCTGGGAGGGCTTCGTTTGTTTCCATCTGCATGGATTTTATGTTTCTTGATTTTTCTGTATCTCAAAACTTTCACACTATATGGCTTTCTGCAAAGTGATGTATTGGAAAGCATAATAGATTAGGAAATTAAACTACCAACTTGAATCCTTGCTTTGTATCATAATAACTGATATGACCTTGGGCCAGGCACACTCCCCAGGAGTCATTCTTTTTTTTCTTTTTAAATTTCAGGTTGTTGTGAGTGTATAAACAACCAGGTCATAATTTTTGTATTTTTTAGGTATAGTTCCTCTTGTAGTTGTGTTCCACACCCAAAAGGTCTACCATACACCCCTACCTTGTGCCCTTTAAATGGGAACACCCAATCCTCCCCACCCTTTCCCTCATTCCCACTCCCTCCAACTTGAATGGAATTAAGTTTTTCTCCTATGTGGACATGTGTTAGATCGTCTGCTGGCTTTGTAATAAAATTAAGTACATTGGGTATTTGCTTTCCATTCTTGTGATACTTTATTAAGAAGAATGTGTTTCAACTCCATCCAGGTTAATACAAAACATGTTAGTCATCATCTTTTCTTACAGCTGAATAGTACTCCATGGTATAAACATACTACAGCTTCTTAATCCATTCTTGAGTTGATGGGCATTTAAGTTGTTTCTGTATCTTGGTGAATGTAAACTGAGCTGTGATAAACACTCTAGTGCAAATGTCTTCATGATAAAATTATTTTTTTTCTTTTCTTCTGGGTAGATGCCTATTAGTGGGATTGCAGGGTCAAATGGGAGGTCTAATTTGAGTTCTTTGAAGATTCTCTATACTTCTTTCCAAAGAGGCTGTATTAGTTTATAGTCTCACAGTGTAAAAGTGTCCCTGTCTCTTCACACCCAGGAGTCATTCTTAATATAACCATTTAATCCTTGAATTCTGTCAATTCTATATTTTAAATATCCCAAATTTCTCTTTTCTCTATAGCCACTGCTACCACTATTCAGGTCACAGCAACCATCATCTCTTTTCTGGACTACTGTAACTATTGCTTGCTGACTAATCTTCCTGTGTCCCTTCTCTTGTTTTGCCCTTCCAATTTCTTTTTCTTTTTTTTGAGATAGACTCTCACTATGTCACCCTTGGTAGAGTGCCATGGCGTCACAGCTCACAGCAACCTCAAACTCTTGGGCTTAAAGCGATTCTCTTCCCTCAGCCTCCCAAGTAGCTGGGACTATAGGCACTCACCACAACACCCGGCTATTTTTGTTGTTGTTGTTGTCATTCATTGTTGTTTAGCAGGTCCAGGCTGGGTTTGAACCCACCAGCCTCGGTGTACGTGGTTGGTGCCCTAACCACTGAGCAATAGGCACCAAGCCATTGCCCTTCCAATTTCCAAATCATTTTCTATACAGCAGTCAAAATGACTTTAGAAAATGAAATCTGACCCACTGCATACAGGACATACTTTTTCTAAAAATCTTCCAAAGGACTACAGGCCCCTAAACCAAATGTCTCAATTATCTCTCCAACCCCATAGGAGCCCTTCTTTACCATTCACCATTCTCTAGCCCAGCCAATTGCTCTCTAGTCCTCCAATATCCTTAGCTGTTTTCCTTCTCAGGAACTTTCTAACATAGTATGCCTTCTGTTTAACTCCTGCTCATTTTTCATACTGCAGTTTGAGTAATTATTATCTGGTTAGGGAAGCATACCCCAATCCTGCCTTTTATCAGTGAGGGTAACCATTATCTATGCTTATAGTATCCTGTCCTTTCTCTTCACATATTAAATGGATATTAAATACTAATTTGTACAATTACCTATTTAAAGCCTATCTCCTCACCTAGACTGAAAGCTCACGGAAGGAAGGAAATGTCCATTATTTGTTCACTTAATTTTGAGGACCTAGGAGGTGGTTAGTATGTATTAGATGAATTTAACACAAGTATCTCAATCTCTTCATAAAATGGAGTTAAAAATTTTTGCTGTACTTGCATCTTGGGTTTTGTCTGTGGAGCAGGTGAACCAACATGTACAAACAGCAAGTGCTCTGGACAATATAAAGTACTTTACACACAAAATGCTGTATATACCCATGAATACATATGTTTATCTTCCTATGGGTATAGATTTTGTGTCATGAAAGGGGCAACTGATAAATGATCTGTGAATATAAACATTTACCTGTGAATATATATGCAATTGGTATCTCCTCTTACAGCTTTTTAGAAGATGCCGATAGGGGAATGGGGTTTGATAAATTGTGGCATCCTCATGGATCAGCAGTATGTGATAACCTTCAAGCTATAAAAACAGGCTATTCTGTTTACTGAAATTCCATCTGGAACAAGACTTCTCTATGCTAGAACTAAATCAAAGTACGTACAAAAATATTCTACATGTAAGAAAATCTTAATAAAATATTTATTCTTTAGAAGTAAATCAGGGAATTTTTTTTATAAGACCATTTCAAATTCAGAAGGCACCTATAAGTAAATACTGATATGTATTTCCTAAGGTAAAATGTAGTAGCAGTAAATTAGTAGCAAAATAGTACTAGCATATAGGATTATTGTGCCTGAGATGTAACATAATGAGTAAGCAGGACTAACAGATAAGAAAGACACCAATAATTACATACCAGTGTCTCTGTAGTAGTAGTGAGCTGTCTTTGTGCCATAGGCACTCCCTTCATGTATTAGTTAATTTAACCTTTACAGTATCTTCATAAAGTATGTTTAGTTTTTAAGGGATAGAGAACTGAGGTTTTAGAAAATATGAATCCCTTCTCAAGGACTCATAACTTGCTAGGGGCAGAGTGAGGCTTTGAAGAAAGTCCACTCTCCTGGTGTCCTGTAGAAACCAAGCTCGGAATGGAGTGATCCAGGCACTTCAAGTGGGACTTAGAAAAGGGCATCAATAGAATAAACAATACATTGTCAACATGACAGCTTTCAATAGCTACCTCCCCAAAATAATGAACATTTCAACAAAGTGTTCCTAGATTGACTAATAAAAATATCTCTACTTATAAAACAGATTGATACCAAGAATATAAGAACTACATCTTAACAGGGCATTAATTTGGAAAAATCTAATAAAAAAGAATTATTTCTGATATCCTACCTCCATGAAGTATTTGTTCCAATGCCGCATGGAATAGCACTTCCCCCAAGGTACACTGGACTGCAACTAGGTGTGATCAACAAATGGAGAAAAATGAAATTACAATAAAAAGGAAACATGAGAAGTTAATTTGGTCTTATTAAAACAATTGGGGCTCGGCACTTGAAGCTCAGCGGCTAGGGCGCCAGCCACATATACCGTGGCTGGAGGGTTAGAATTTAGCCTAGGTCCGCCAAACAACAATGACAACTACAACCAAAAAATAGCCACGCGTTGTGTCAGGTACCTGTAGTCTTAGCTACTTGGGAGGCTGAAGCAAGAGAATTGCTTAAGCCCAAGAGTTTGAGGTTGGTGTAAGCTGTGATGCCATAGCACTCTACCGAGGGCAACAGCTTGAGACTCTGTCTCAAAAAAAAAAAAAAAAAATTGGCATTGTTGACTCTATGTCCTTGTAATCAAATTATATATTTTTCATAGCAAGTCAACTATTTCAAAGAAGAGATAGTTATTCCAAGATAACTGCTTTATTGGATATAACCTGTACATTCAGGAATAGTCAAGGAATTAAAATGAACCACAAAAAACGTATTTGCCAAATAATGTAAGGGACAAAGTTAAAACTAAAGGATATAACAGAACATTAATTTTGAGAAAATGTTCACGCTTTTTTTTTCACATGGCAGAAAATTATTTACAATAGCAATAATCTCCCATTTAATTTCCTTTACACTAAGAGGTCACAGACTGTAAGAACACTAAAGATAATTGCTATTGGTCTTTTTCTTGAAGGCCAATCAGTACTTTGTTGTTCAATGTCACTGTTGTTTGAATGGTAACAAAATCTATTAGACTAAGCTTAAAGTGTTTGCTCACTAGTGTGTATAATTCACCAATGCAATCTCAACTTACCTTTTACCAAAGGCTTGAATGGAAGCTTTGACAGATGTGTTACCTGAAGATTTAGATTTTAATTTCTGTTAACAAAACAAAACAATAAAAGGCCAATGGTAACTTAGAGAACTATAACATGAAAACTAATATGCTTTATTTTATAACAAGAAATATTTTCTAAATGACTTAAATACAAATTTCAGTGGCATACTTTTTAAGTTTCTAAACTAAAAACAATGATCAAAACCTTTTAAAGGCAAAAGGGAAACAGAATTCTCCAAGGAATTTGTGAATTACTCTAACTTTAAGGCTAGAAAATTGATATACTGCCATTATTAGCATGCTAAGATTTAGAGTCACTTTATAACTCTTCGGTTAATACTAGAGTTCAATGATTTAATATGAAGGATGTGCTATTTAAAACTTCATTGTAGAAAAATTCAACTAAGAAGGAAAAAAACCTCAGACTCATTTTTAAAGCAATGAATGGTACTCATACCAATTAAAATTAACCTAACCAAACTCCTGTGTAACTTCAGAAATATTACTTTTGATCCAATGGAACAGTATCAACCAATAGATGTTTGAGGAAAATGTAGAGCTACCCGTCACAATCATACAGTAGTTCCTATATGGTTACATAACATCATCATCATTAGGAAGCTTTTATTAAGTGTTAACTGGTATATGGTACCAAATAACATAAACCAACCACATACTAGGACCACCGCCAAGGAGAGGAAGTGAAATGGAGAAAAGGCAATTTAAACTATGCACAGACATGCCTTCACTTTACCTACTGGGTGAGGAAATTTAATAGAAGCAAAAATATTTCGTTTTACCATTTCTTAACTCTTTTTATTTGATGTTAAGCAGAACTGGAAAAATTTTTGGTGTATGTCTGAAAAACAATGATTCGCGTGAGTCTCTTTTTGTTTTGGTGAGCATGTTTCATATATCACCCAGACTCACACTTACGACCCTAAGCTGGTGCACTGTGATGGTTGTTGTTTCCTGGGCTTTCCAAGAGCAGTTTAAAAACACAGCAGAATGGGAGAGAAGAGGGTGGGATGGGGAGCAATACTTTCAGGGCATACTGTAGCTTCTAAGGACGATGTGGTTGGCCTAGATCCTTCTTTTCCTCATCCAATAAATGTTTTACATAGACCTGCTCTCCCCCGTGAAGGTTGGAAAACTGGATATGATAAACAAATAAATAAGGAAAACAGAGAAGTGCATAAAGTTTTATTGTGTCACAATTTAAGAGATACTTTTTTTCCAAATTAGTATATTTTAATGCCAAATCAGGTATTTATTTTCTCTTTCTACAACACCTTGAAATGAAAAGATAGTGCCTCATCATATATAGGTACACACACCATAGTAATTAATAATGAATTCTCAGATAATTAATAAAGAGCAATAAAAACATTATATATATTTTTTCTACTACTGATTAGTATTACTAATTAGCACTTATGATATATTCTGTTTGCAGAGTATAGCTGACCTTTCAACAACAGGGGTCTGAACTGTGCAGGTTACTTATGTGTGGATTTTTTTCAACCCCCCCAAAACAATCAAAAATACAGTTTTCGGGTGGTGCCTGTGGCTCAAAGGAGTAGGGTGCCAGCTCCATATGCTGGAGGTGGTGGGTTCAAACCCAGCCCCAGCCCAAAACGGCAAAAATTGCAAAATAAATAAATAAATAAAAAATGAAAAAAAATTAGAGTTTTCAAGGAATGCAAAACTTGTGTACACAGAGGGCTGACTTTTCATATAGGCAGGTTCCACTGGACCAACTGTCAGACTTGAGTATGCTCAGTCTACTGAGGAATTACTATTTACTAATGCTACTGTGTTCACATGAATCAGCTGGGTATTCGCTTATTAATTAACCTCAGATGAATTGAAAATGTTAAATTTAGAGAAATTCAGATCTTAAAATTTAAGTCATTTGGTTTTTAGTCTGGCTGACAAAATGGAAGTGCCCCCTATCCGTATCCTTACCACTACCACTACTTAGTGATTTTTAGTCCACTGTTTTGCTTTTATCTTTCCTACTTTAAAAAAAAAAAAAAAGCTCTCATGTTATGTTTATTTCATAGAGTTTTTCCTTGTGGTCTTTGCAAATTAAGACTTCTACTTGTCTTTTTCTTTTAAATCTAACAAATATATTTCACATGTACCATATTAATATACACTGCTGGTATGAAAAATAAATGATACAGTCACCTTAGAAAACAGTTTGGCAATAGGTAGAAAAGTTGGAGATGAGAACATCTTATGATCTAGGAGTTCCTCTTCTAGATTTATACATCCCATAGAAACTCTTGTACATGGGTAAAAGAAGAAAGGTAAAAACTTCTGATGAAGAATTATTTGTAATAGTGAACAAATAGGCATGATCTAAATGTCCATTATCCAGGGTAGTAAACAAATAAACTGTGGCAGAGTTATACAATGGACTATTGTATACAGTTAAAATTGATTGTATAAATATGTAATAAAGGCATAAAAGTATGGGTGGGAAAGATAAGTGATTACTTTTGGGAAGAAAGGTGTTAGATCAGGATTTGGAGAGGTCTTAAACTATATTTCTAATTTTCATTTCTTTTTTTTTGAGACAGAGTCTTACCTTGTCACGTGGATAGGGTGCTGTAGCATCCTAGCTCACAGCAACCTCAAACTCCTGGACTCAAGGGATCTTTTTGCCTCAGCTTCCCCAGTAGATGGGACTGCAGGCACCTGCCTAAAAGCCTGGCTAGTTTTTCTATTTTAGTAGAGACAGGGTCTCGCTCTTGCTCAGGCTGGTCTTGAACTCCTGAGCTCAAGCAAACCCCCTACCTCAGCCTCCTAGAGTGCTAGGATTACAGCCTTGAGCCACTGTCCAGTCTAATTTGCATTAAAAAAAAAGTCCAGAGAAGCAAATATGAATTTTAAGATACATTCAGTATAGGTGGCTGTTATATTATTTTCTAAACTTTTTATAAAGTCAAAATAGATAAACATTAAAACACAAACAATTTAGTCATTTGGTTCATGGGATAATGACAATGGCATTGCATCTGAGATGCTAAACACATTCCCATAATGAAAGGTGTTTGTTTTTGACCTTTTATTTATTTATTCATTTTTGAGACAGAGCCTCAAGCTGTCACCCTGGATAGTGCAGTGGCATTACAGCTCACAGCAACCTTCAATTCCTGGGCTTAAGCGAGTCTCCTGCCTCCACCTCCCAAGTAGCTGGGACTACAGGCGCTCGCCACAACGCCCGGCCATTTTTTGGTTGCAGCTGTCATTGTTGTTTGGCGGGCCTGGGATGGATTCAAACCCACCAGCTCAGGTGTACCTGGCTGACGCCTTAGCCCATTGAGCCACAGGTGCTGAGCTTGTTTTTGACCTTTTAGAGAAGTGTTCTTAAATAAATATAAATGATCTACTTGATCTGTGAGTTGACCTTCTCATTAACAGCTTTCTAATTTTGTATTCTTGTTGAGAATTGAACAGTTAAACAATTTTTTTAAGTAATTGTAGTCTCAGAATTCAAAGAATTACTGATAACTACTTGTACCTTAAGTTTTAAGACTATTCTAAATACATCTTGAAATAATGAAAAATGACTACACTCTTATAACACTTGACTTACACAGGGTTTTTTGTCAAAGTTGGGCTCTTCAAATATTTCATTAATAAGATTGTCAAGATCATCTTCTTTTTTAAATGTTTCTGTTGATCTGAAAGAAAAAAACACATACACACACAAAAAAAATCCCACCTGAAGCTTAAGAGCAGATAAAGTCAGTATCAGAAGAATTTTGTTTAAAGTCCATTAACACAGTTGATGATGGAAAGATAAATGTGACATTTTCTTTCTTTCTTTTTTTTTCTTTTTTCGCTACAGATATCGCCTAAGTTTGTTGAGACAAAGATACAGTTTATTAGGTACAAATTCACATATGCACATTACTATTACATACCTGAATAAGATATTTAAAGCTATATATTATAAGTGCTTGACATAATTCAGAAAAGCACATGCCCAGCTTTTCTGGGCACATAAGAGAAAGCTGGGCAAGTACTTTTCTGAATTTATCAAGCACTTATTTAGAGAATACAAAAAATGTATAATTATAAGAAGAACTTGATATTATAAAGATATTTTTAACCAATGTTTCTAATTTTTTCCCCTAAGGATTCCAATGAATCAAGTAACTGTATCTCTTTATTTAAGGAGCTAAAGGTTATGTAATCAAACCCCAACTCCTAGTATTATTTGTTGAGAAATCCCATCAATTTCTTAACTTCATCAGATCATTTAATTGTTTTAGAAGACAATTTTTTGGCAAGCTCTCTAATTTTAGAAAACATATTTACTATGATTATTCTTAACATTAGGAATATAGCCTTTTTTTGTTACTGCTTGGAATAAGACAATTTAACCTAATATAAGAAAATCCAGAGTCTGCTGCCTACTACCTAAGGGCTGACTCCATCTATCTCTAGGCTAAGTCTCTTTAGTTGTTTTTTCTCCAACCTTTATTCTTGTGTTCTTTCACTTTAGACTGGCTTCTTCCCTTGAGTTAGAAGTACTCCCAAGACTTTTCAAAGAAACACTCTAAAAAATTCCTCTCTTGAAGGCTGACACCCTTTCTTACTCAGTACTGAAGAGTATGTTATAGCCATTATTCCTACTTCTATGCAAGATTAGATTTAGCACCAGTTAAGGGCTAAGTCTAGAAGGGATTTCTCAATCTTGGAACTACTGACATTTTGGGCCTGATAATTCTTTGGGATATGTGTGAGTGGGGCTATTGTGTCTTATAGAATGTTTTCAGTATGCTTGGCCTCTACTCGCTAGATGCTATATAGCATACCCTTCCCTGTAGTCATAATCAAAAATGTCTCCAGACATTCCCAAATGCCCTGGGTGGCAAAATCATCACTGATTCAGAGCTACTGAACTGGTTTAAATTATTTACTTTTAATGAACCTCAGGTATTTTATCTGCTAAAATGATATCTAGGCAATGATTTAAAACTGCTTCTAGGTGAAATAATTCTATTTCTGGTCTCTACATCCTTCAACTGTAGTGAAACTCTTTTTTCAAATGTTACCACTGCCCAAATCGTTATATTCAATAGTCTTTCTCAGTTCCAATCCGCTTTAATTTTTCAGAATCACTTGGCACTCTTGGGTACCCATTTCTTAAATTTCTTTTATGACAGCAGATTTCTAAGATGTTCTATTAAAATTCTCAGTCTCTGATTTTTAGGACATACTCTCTGAGCTGTCCTCTCAGGCAATTTCACAATTTCAAGAATCAGATACGTTCCAACTCTACCAACCTAACTAATACTGTCAGAAATCCAAACTGCCAGCTTAAATAGATTCTGGTCTGTTGCTAGATCACACAATTTTATGATGTTTATACTTGCCTATGCTTTGTAGAGTGACAGTAATTTGTAAAAAGCCAATATTTCGTTGAAAACTTATTTTAGAAAACAGTATAATGCTTTTAGATTTTTGATGCCACATTAATCTTAATCAAATGTTAACAAGCTTTTATTGCTTCCCTCCTTGACTCTGCTTCTTACATTCTAATCTTTTTTTTTTTTTTTGTAGAGACAGAGTCTTATTTTATCGCCCTCGGTAGAGTGCCGTGATGTCACACAGCTCACAGCAACCTCCAACTCCTGGGCTTAGGCGATTCTCCTGCCTCAGCCTCCCAAGTAGCTGGGACTACAGGTGCCCACCACAATGCCCGGCTATTTTTCTGTTTTGCAGTTTGGCCGAGGCTAGGTTTGAACCCGCCTCTTTCGGTATATGGGGCCAGCGCCCTACTCAATGAGCCACAGGCACCACCCCTTACATTCTAATCTTTTTAAGATATAGGTACTGCTGAAAATAAAAGGTATAACCAAAATAAACAGAAACACTTGAAACCTATACTTAAATATGATAGGTATGTGTAGATACCTATGATAGGTATGTGTAGAAAGCTTAAATCTAGATCTACCGGATTGAGACGAAAGGGGGGGAGGAGCCAAGATGGCGGTCTGTAGCCAGCTTTCTGCAGACACTCCTGTCCAGAAGGAGAGTAAAAGGACAGAAATTTAGCAAGAAAGCCAACGGTTTGGAGCTGAGTCAAGAGACAAGGTCGAGGAACGCACATCAACCCTATTGGAGCGACCTGCGACCCCAAGGATACAAATAAAAGGTACAGAGCACATCACCAGGCGGA
>CAUYON010165362.1:0-25056 GCA_963573935.1 Arctocebus calabarensis
GCTTGAGCCCAGGAATTGGAGATTGCTGTGAGCTGTGATGCCATGGCACCCTATCCAGGGTGACAGCTTGAGGCTCTGTATCAAAAAAAAAAAAAAAAGATACTGATGACTACTTTCATGAACTCCAGGATGGGAGCCATTGTAATAGTTGATTAACAGAATTATCCTTAGATGGCATACCAGAACCCTCCTTTGTGTGAGGGGCAGAGTCTCTGTTCCCCAGGGTGCAGTCATGGCTCACTGCAGCCTCCATCTGCTGGGATCAGCAGTGCTCCAGCCTCGCCCTTCCCAAGGGCTGGGATTACAGGGTGTGATTCACTGCACCCAGCCTGGAGGAATGTGTTTTTAATCGCTAGTATAAGATTGAGTTTATTTCCCGGAGTACCACTGTTTTCATCACCTTTGCTTTGCCTCTATGAACAAATAGCAAGGATGGTGGTAGCAGAAAATAATGTCAACAATAAAGGGGTAACCTTGAAAGAGTTGGAGTCAGAATAGTACAGGGGGCCAAGCCGTTGCCACATTTAAAGAAGATGATTGGTTGAGTTAAGGTAGAATAGAACTTGGCAAGGCCAATGCTGTGTGCATCCCAGCAAGTCTTGTGAGAAGTCCCTCAGGGGACCAGAGAAAATGCCTTAAGTTGCAGGGGACACTGCACAACCCGATTTCTCACCCCATCCCCGAGTCTGCAGAAAGCAGCCAGGCAGGGCCCAGGCCTCTCTCCCACCTCGCCATCAGGGCCCAGCTTTGTATTCCTTCCCCCTCCCCACAATGTACAAGCCATTTCCTCCTGCCATAAAAACTTTCCTGAAACCTACACTCATTCCTCCCAGGTCTCATTCTGTTCTCAGATCCCTCAGCCTTTATTTTTCCACACCATTTAGCATTTCATTTAATATACACTGTATTTCTTCCTGATGTTCCTACTGTGTTAATTTTGATTCTTCAAAGAGATTATAGACTTTCTCAGGGTCAGAATTGAGAAATGGTGTTGAGACACAGATAAAAGTGAACCAATACTTTAACAGCTGTGGGAGGACTCAAATACAGTGCGTTTACGGTGGTTCCCTGACGAGCAGAGTCCTCCTGACCTTTTTCTTTTATTTTTTCCCTTTTTGATTTAGACCTTGCTTTATTCCTGTTAGTTCTAAAAATACACAGTTAAACAAGATAGTTTTGGATATAGTGAGTATTTGTGATTTGGGGGAAATATACTCAAATGTTTTTAGTGTTGGTATCATTTTTGATATACTATAATTTACTAATCTGTTCCTGTAGTTAGACTCCTTAGATTTTTTCTTGCTTTTTACTTTGGATAACACTTGAGTGACTACTTTTGTTCAGAAATCAAGTATGCTTTGCTTGAATTATTTTCTTCTTCTACACTCCCTAGAAGTGGGAGTATTGGGTCAAAAGGTATGGACGTCTTGGTGTCTATAGAAGGAATCACCCAGAGCCAAGTTGCTTGCATGATGTAGAGTGCTAACCAGAGCTTTATGAGCACATTGATTTCACTAATTTTCCTCCTTACAGCAATAGAAAGCTCTGTGTCTATCTTTCATATCTTTTCCCTTTTCTACAACCAAGGACTCAACCACAAAATGTTTTTCAATAGAGTATAATAAATATTACTTGGCACCAGTCAAGCCCACTTTAATTGGAAGAGTCTTCATTGTTTATCCCAAGGTGTAACGAATCTTATTGGTTAAATACAAAAGTGAAGCAATTTGTTGGCTACTAACAGGAGAACACCATTCCTTTTTGATCTGAAGATGAGATAAACAACAGAATGGGTTATGACCATCACCCAGCCCAGACTGCCGTGCTCGCCCTCGCCCTGCATGGCGCAGAGCCGGCCGTACCTGTGAGAGCAGTGCAGTAGTGTGTGTGGTGTCAAGCTCTGTTCTGTTACCATTTGAAAATCTTTACAACAATCTCATTTCAAAGGTGAGAAAAATGACCCAAAGAAGAGACTTGCCCGACAGCACCCAGGTGGGAAGTGTCAGAGTTCAGACCTGGGAAACCTGGCTGCAGATTGCAAGCTCTTAACAGCGCATGATTGTGGCAGTTGCCGCACTGTGTACTTGTGCCCTGTTCCTTCTGTCCAGATTTAACCTTTCTATAGACGCAGCAACTGGCCTGCATTTTGAGTGACAGTGCGCAGACCCGTTTGTGTGGTGTACTGGTGCTAGGGTCCGGCTACAGTTTTTATTAGATTGCATTTGCTCCTTAACTTAATGGGTTTCCCCTTTCCAAATTTGTATACTGTGCCTGAAATTAAAGTTATTTTTGCTAAAATTACTACGATTATACTGTTAACTGATCAATTTTCAAATTATGTATCAACCCTGCTTTCCAGTTATTTTGTTTGTAGAAAAAGTACTTTTTTCCACAGCTACTCTAATTTATTAGAAATGGACAATACTTTAAAAGCATATTCAGCCTCATTTTGGAAAAACACACTGTAGTCTTTAAAAACTTGGAAGTTCAGCCACATACCACTATTCAAGATGAAGCATTCCTTTGTTGCTGAAAATTATTGTTAGAACTAATTGTCCAATATGCTTTGTTTTCCTTGAGTAAATTTGTGCATTATTCTTATAAATCACTTGCTGTGTGCGGTGCTCTGAGAGAATAGTAGTTTGTGAACAGCGACCCAACCACTTAAATTTTTTAGTTGCTCAGATTTTTTTTCCCTCACCTTGTAGTTCTTTTCTGTGTGTGATGACTATTCGTCATAGTGAATAGTCTTTATTTTGAAAGGGAGAGAAACTTTAAAACTTAGAGCAACTTTTCTTCAAAGTAAATATTGCTGCTGGTATAGCCAGGGGTAGTAAACAGTGAATTAATGAATGATGTATCAGCAACCATCAGGCTTGTTCCGGGGAAGATTTACTCAGTTGCAAGAGGCAGAGCCAGCTTCATGGAGAAGGATCCCCGTGGATGTTTCTGGCTTCACACTCTGCTCCGTGCCAGTCAGGATTCTTTCTGAATGTCTCTTTTCTGCCATGGCATCCTTCTCATGTGATATCAAATACAATGGCCAGCAGCCCCAGGCTTATGTTATTTTCACAAATACTGAGGACAGGAGCAGCCCTCTCCATCCCAGCATTTGTTGAGCTAATTCCATGGAGGAATTCTGGTTTTCTTAGGTTCTGTGTTCATCCTTTAGATAAAGCACTGTGAGTGTGGAAGGGGGGGGGGGCGGTTACCCTGTTTGGCCAGCGCTGGGTCACATTCCTAGCCTACATCACCTGTTTACCCCCAGGGTGGAGAACACACTGGCTTCTGGCTTCCCTGGAAGCATCTGGAATGGGAGAGCATGGTGCCACGCAGATTAAAACAGAGGTCCGGTGCCTTCCATCTCTCTGTCAGCCTACACTATTTGAAACCATGCACCTGTAAACATTCTTTCCATACATAAAATTTCAAAGGGGCGACCACCTCCTATACCACCACCACCCCATTCACAGCTGACCCTACACTTGTCCGCCCCGCCCCGCCCTGCAGCCCTTCCCCAGTTTAGCTCGGCCGCTGCACCTCGCTCTCAGGGCTGGTCTCTGTGAGGTGTGTGCCACTGACCAGTGTGGACCCTCCTTCTCATGGGCAGGCAACTCGTGATCATTTTCATGAATAACCTCTTCCCCCTAAATAACCTGGGATCTAATACTCTATCCATTACCTCATTTAACCCTTCCAAAATTCTTAGAAGGCCAGTAATACAGATTTTACAGGCGACGTACCAGGCTCAGAGGTGAGCTAACTCGCCCAAGGTCACACAGCTGGGATGGTGGAATCCGGGAGTCTGTCTTCTCACTGCCTCTCTATCCTGTTGGGTCTGAACACCTGAGGTTGTGCCGTATGGAAGGTGGGCACAGCCTTCCCACAGCGCCTCGCTTACACCAGAGCAGGGGTTGGAAAGGGGGAAACAGAGAGTGACAAATAACCCGGGCTTCACGGCTCTGCATGGTGCGGATGGAGGTGGATGGCTGCCCTCTCTTTTAGCTAAGACGGTAACTGCCCAACAGGCCACGGAGCAGAGAGGGTCAGTTTTTTCCTTCTCAAATTAAGCGAGGTGGTTCCTAAGTGGCCTTTATAAGCAAATGACCCGTAATACAGAGCATAATACGTGATACAGAACAAACAGGCAGATGAAAAATCATGTTATCAATAGTTTCCAGGTCAGTTTTTTTATTTCCAGGTACTAATACCAAAATGTGGAACTCTCCAGGAGCCAGTGCGTAGACAAGAATGAGAGTGTGCTTGTCTGAGAAGGCTGACAGTATACTACACTGAATATTTACACTTGAATGATAAACTTTAAATCTATTCCCAAGCTAGAGCCCATACATTTTCAGAAGGTTGAAAATTTTGGCATTAATGTTCAAGCTAAGAATTCTGAGTTTAGAACTCAATTACTGACCTTTAGTTGGAAAAAAATATATTTAGTAATAGTTATATTAGTGTATTACCTAGATTAAACATCAACAACAAAATCTGGATGGTAAAATGTAGTCCAAATGTTTCTATGTGGAAACCTGTAGATGACTGTCAAATCTGGGTAATTTTACCACTAGGGACATTTGGCAATGTCCACGGATGTTTCGGGTTGTCACCCCTGGTAGGAGAGGCGTTGCTGGCGTCGGGGGGGGGGGTGAGTCCAGGGTGCCACTGAGCATCCCCCACGCACAGCACAGCCCCCACTACAGGGATAGTTGGCCAAGGTTACTAAGCCCTGCGAGATTCTTCATTGTGCATGTGAAGATCACTGCACACGGGACAGCCGTGGAGAAGCAGACTAACGTCTAATGAGCACATTGCCTGGCGTTGGAGATTTGAAATACGGATTGCAGCTAGTGACCTTGCCCTGAGAAGATTTGAGGAGGAGAGAGAGACAAGTAACAATTACAAGCTACTGAACTAAGTGTTAGCACAACAGTGCTTTGAACGATAAACGAGGAGTATTTGCACGCTTGATTATCCATGAAAAACTTTTAACTGAGCTTGAGTTAAATGAGTTAGTCCCAGGACCAGCCTAGATTCATAAATGTTAATTTTATTTTGAAAACCTTTTAGCGACAGGTCTTGCCATATTGAATAGGCCGGCCTTGAACTCAAGAGATCTTCCCACCTCGGCCTCCCAAGTAGCTGGAACTAAAGGCACGTACCACCACACGCAGCTCCACAGCCCAGACTGAAGGGGAGGGAGAGACCCCGTCTCTCAGTGGGAAGCGAGGCAGAGCGTTTGTGGTTTTCTTTAATGTGTCATGGGTCCTTACCAGCAGGGCCTGGCGCATAGTAAGGGTGTAGGAGCACTGGCTGTCACTCGGGCTTTGGTTTGCATTTTCTGGACAATAGGTGAGTCTTGGCATTTACGACTCACTCTGCCTGAAAACGCTTTCCTGGGATGAGTGTATGGAGGGACGGAAATGACATCCCGCTCTCGTTTACATCAGTGATTCTCACCTGGTGTGCCTCAAAACATTTTTAAATTATTTTCAAAAGAAATTCAAAGCACATTTAAGTATAATTCTTCTTTTACTTTTTTTTTGATCAACGTAATTTAAGTGTGTCAGGAGTTAAAAAAGGTTGAAAACGGTAATTTTCGATATTTGCCCAGAACTGACTCATCGGTGACACTTCTGTGAATGACCCTACGTGAAATAGCATCCAGACCACCACCTCTTCTCCACCACTCCCTCCCTACTCTCGACTTGTTTTTCTTTGGAAGTCACTACCCACGTTACAGACCGACCGACTGTTTCCACTGTTTCGTTCAGTGCTGTCTACCAGCACTTAACACTTGGCACATACTGGGCGTTTAATGCGTATATGCCGAATGAATGAACAAATAAATGAGCAAAAAGGAAAGCAATTCGTTTTGCCAAAGGCATTTTGGCACCACTTTCAGGACACCACACATTAAAGGTGATGTGCTGTTGCTTCCAAACTGGTCCCATGGCACGGGATTCGCACACTTCGTACTGCTGTCCATCACGTTGCATCGTCCCAGGAGGTCAACTTGAGAGTTGTCTGACAGAGCGCGTGTGCTCTTAGGGATCAGGGACAATACTGTCCCCTCGAGCTTCTTGGCAATGATCTGTCCTTCACCAGATGGTGAACTCAGGAGTACAGGGAGGTATCTGTTGTTTTTGAATTCTGCTTTTCAGCTTCAACAAATAAGTGTCACAGCACTGTGTGCACATGGGGGCTGTGTGAATGTGCGATGATCCCATTGGGAGGTAAGGCTTTCTGCAGTCCAGTTTTCAAGATAACTTTTCACCTTGTTTTTGTTAGGTGATAAAGATACCATATTGACTGCTGATAATGTCTACTTAATCATGCCTGCCTTATAAATTACCGTCTTCTAAATTACTATCCTTTATTCATTTATTTTTTTTAGGGAGACGATTCTAGAATTGAGACTCCTCTCTTGCCTCCATTAAATATGAGACTATTGTATGAGTGGGAACTTTCTGGTGACCTACTTTTTTTTAATCTTATTTTTCTTTTTTTTTTTTAAATAAACTTTTTGTTTTAGAAAGGTTTTAAATTTACACAAAAGTTGCAAACATGGTACAGAGAGTTCTTGTGTACCCAGTTTCCCTTCCTGCTAACACTTTATTGTGGTACATTTGTCACCACTAATGAGCTGGTATTGACACACTAATAAAGTCCATGTCTCCTGCAGTCGTGACCTATTTATTTTTTTTAAATTTCAAGTTAATGTGAGGATAGAACTAATCAAATCATAGTGTTTGAATTTGTTCGACGGAGTCCCTCTTGTGCCTATTCTTGTACTTTGGGGTACAAGTCCCTCTTGTACCCCAAACCCTCCTCCTTTCTCTCCACCCCACCCCCCCGCCCCCGTTCTTCCCTCCCATTAACTTGAATTGAAATGAGTTTTTCTCCTATGTGAGTATGAATTAGCTCATCTAACTGGCTTCACATTCGTATTGAGTACATTGGATATTTGATTTTCCGTTCTTGTGATACTTTACTGAGAATAATGTGTTTTAACTCTGGCTGGGTTAGTACAAAGGATGCGAAGTCACCATTTTTCTTATGACTGCATAGTATTCCATGGTGTAAATATACCACAGTTTGTTAATCCATTCCTGAATTGATGGGCATTTGGGTTGTTTTCACATCCCGGCAACTGTAAAGTGAGCTGCAATAAACAATCTAGTGTATACGTCCTGTGAAAAAGTGATTTTTTTCTTCTGGGTAGATGCCCAGTCATGGGATTGTGGGATCTAATGGAGGTCTAATTTGAGTTCTTTGAGGATTCTCCTTCCTTCTTTCCAAAGAGGCAGTATTAGTTTGCAGTCCCACCAGTAGCGTTAGTGTTCCCTTCTCGCCACATCTGCGCCAACATCTGTAACTTTGAGACTGTGTGATGTGGGATAATCTTACTGGGCTTAGGTATCTCAGGGTGGTTTTGATTTGTGTTTCTCTGACGTTAGGGATGATGAGCATTTTTCCTAGGTTTGTTAGCCATTCGTCTGTCTTCCTCAGAGAAGATTCTGTTCGTGTCTCTTGCCCAGCGATAGTTGGGATTGTTAGCTTTTTTTTGTTGATTGGGTTCTCTATAGATCCTAGTTACCAAGCTGTTGTCAGATTTGTAATATATCAAAATATGCGAATATTTTTTCTCATTCTGAAGGTTGTCTAGTTGCTTTCGTGACCCAGTTTTAAAGCTTATTTTCACAACTTATAAATAGTGTTTATGGGTACTGTAGTGCCTTCCTGATTCTTAAAAGAAACTCAGTAACTTTGTAACCAGTGGTGCTTATCAAGAAATAAGGGACCTAGAAGGTGGGCTCCAAATCAAGTGAGGGAATTGCGTAGTTTAACATACTGTATTTCTATGTTGGATATTAACGAAGATGTCAGGATGGCATTTGATCATTATTAAAGCTGATTTTTTATTGTCTGGCAAATAAGTTACTACTCCGTGGTTTGACCTTCATAGATAATCTCTCTAAGGTCATTGGGCAGAAGCGGGTTGCCCTGAAGTAGGAAGTGTGTCCTCTGGGAACCAAGTTAGAACTCAGCTTAGGATATAGGCTAAGCAGCTCATGGCTGTGAGGCTGATTTCTACAATTCAGAGTGTTATAAATTTAGTCTGATTCTTTTCCCCAGGACTGCCCAATTTAAGATTAAATTTTATACTGGTGTGTATTAGAGATACGGTCATTTTGCTACTTCAGAGGAACCTTTTAATCAGCTTTAATGCTGTCCTGGGTGAAGTAAAAGCTTCATCTCCTCTGTCTGTCTAGACTCTTCCAGCTTTGCCGTCCCCAGAGCAGCGAAGCGGCCCCTCCTTCTGTACTCTGCTTTCGCTGAACCTGCTTCAGTAATCCTCCTCCAGTCTCCTTTTGTACTGCATATTTGAAGCATAAAATAAATAAAAAGTATACCCAAATGAAATTTTCAGATTATTTTAATGAAGCTGTGGAACCATCTCAAACCTCAGATGATATATTTTCCTAGTTTATTCTTTATATTCTAGAGAGTATGCCCTGCTTTAATGGGTGTAAAGAAGGGTATACTTTAATTAAACCTAATTGGTTAAATTAGAAATGAAAAAATTATAGGACTAACTCAATTCAAAATGTAGTTTTAAATACAAAGAATTATACTGGGATTAATATGTAAGGGTTTGGATTTAAGTAGGATTGATTTAATCAAAGCTTGTAATTTATTGAAAAAGTTTTAGATAGCAAAAGGAGGCCTGAGTGTCAGAATATATCAATACATCAGGAAAGATTTTTCTGTGAAATAGAATATTTGACAAGGTAATCATTTTAGAACAGTATTTCTAAATGGTCTGCCTATGTATTATTTAATCTACAGGCCATGGTAAGGGGGTGTGTGTGGGGAGAGCATTCTTTGTTCGAGTGAGTTTGAGAAATACTACATTAAATTTAAGAAGTTGCCTGAGAACTTCTCAGAGCCCTTAAAACATTCTGAATTCCCAAGAGCAGGCATATATAGAGGACAGTACTTTGCTAACTTAATTTATCTCTAGACCACCAAGTACCTGTAACATTTTTCAGGAAAATGTTCTAAGTACACTAATTTGGCCTGTTTGAGGAATTTTTACCTTTGACAATGTTAAGGTATTTTTTTAAGTTACAGCGATGTGATATCGTTCACATGTGTTGCTAATCCCTAATTCTTTAAGATGTTTTCCAAATGCATTATATCCAACTCTCTGCCCAGTACCTTCCCTCTGCCAGCTAAGGTGGTGGTATCCACCCATGGCTGCACATCAGAAACACCTGCCCTTGACCTGGAGATTCTGCATGAGGAGAGATGTCACTGTGCTCAGGATTCTGTAGTTATTACCAACACTCAGGCGATTCTGATGCAACCAGTAGCCCAAGTGATGCTTTGGAACTGCTGAACTCGGAGCATGTGTTTCTTTAGATGGATGATTGGATTTGAGGTGCAGTTAGATTGTGGTCATAGAACACATGGATTAACCATTTATTTTGGAAAGAACTGTGGCACTGACTGCCAATGAGTCCATGAGGAAATACAACTATAACCTAATGTGAAGCAATTATTCTTTAAGAAAAGCAAGCCAGGTGTCAACCTGCAGCCCCAGCTGCTCCCTAGGCTGAGGCTGGCAGATCACTTGAGTCCAAGAATTTGAGACCAGGCTAGGCAACATAGTGAGATCCTGTCGCCGACAAAAATGAAAAGAAAAGCAGAATACTACTAAATGGGCTCTTTTGTCACCTTCCTAATAGGGAGATATATATAAGATTACTGTTTGCTTTTATTTCGTTTGGAGTAATCCCCTTGTGGATGATGTCTTATTTATACTTTAAAAAGAATCACTAGATTATGTTTACCCACTGTGACATCTATTTAAGGATATGTCCTCTCTCTTCCTGCTGATCAGAGATAGACACTTAGCCTTTGGTAGCAAATAGGCCAGGATTCTCATTGATGCTCTGACCCATGTGGCTTCTGACAACAGCTTTTCTAGGTAAGCTGTGTGCTTATGTGCACGTGTGCTTTGTCGAGGACAGTGGCTCCGTGCCTGTTTCTCACATGCTATACATAGAGTTGGAAGGGAATAATGGGAATATGAATGGTTTGCAAGACAACTAGTCTTGACACGTCTTGATTGAATACTGTTCTGTTAGCAATATATGAAACTAGACACGCTCATTAAGGGTAGGAACTATCCACAACTGCCTCCACGTTCTGTAAGGGCTCACGAGGCAGTGGGACGTGAAAGTGATCATTGAAAATTGGAGATGAAACTTGTAGCACTTGCAAACAATTGTTTATGTTAAAAACCCGAGAGAAGTTAACAAATAAAACTATAATGTTTAATAAGACTAGTTAGATAGAAGAGGTATCCAAAACCCGTAGTTCTGTTACACACAATCATGGTTTGATGTGCACAGTCTCATTATATCTATATATTAATTGTTTGGTGAAATAACAAAAAACTAAGTTTGCATTAACAGGTTAGAGAATCAGGAGAGAACAGTAGCATAGAAACCAAGGGAGAAGACAGTTCTAAGGAGGACTTATCAGACGTGCTGGGTACCGTGGAGAGGTCAGTGGAAGGGGTGTGTGGATGCTGCTGCTGGCCAGAGCGCACGGCCTCCCGCAGCAGAGCCGTGCTGGTGAGAGGAGGCGGTGGTGGCAGGAGACCATGGTGCTTGCCCATGAACACAGTGTGACAGCCAAGAGGTGTACTTTAGTGTGACATGAACACGGCGTGAGGGCCAAGAGGTGTACTTTAGTGTGACATGAACACAGTGTGACAGCCAAGAGGCGTACTTTAGTGTGACATGAACATAGTGTGACGGCCAAGAGGCGTACTTTAGTGTGACATGAACACGGCGTGAGGGCCGAGAGGCGTACTTTAGTGTGACATGAACACGGTGTGAGGGCCAAGAGGCGTACTTTAGTGTGACATGAACATGGCGTGAGAGCCAAGAGGCATACTTTAGTGTGATATGAACACGGTGTGAGGGCCAAGAGGTGTAGTTTAGTGTGCTCCATAGTGATGGAAGTAAAAGGAGTATGTCGTTGTTGCTGCTGTCCTTGTCATTTGTTTTCAGAACCCTTTGGTTTCTCCCGGGTAAGACTGGAAACTTCCCAAAGGCAGGGCCTCTGTTTCCTGCAGTGCGTGGTGCTGCCTTGAACATGGAGCTCTCATTGGCTTTGAGCTGAAGTCCTGTGAATGAGTAAAACAGTGTTAGTGGTCAGAATGCAGAGTAAATTTCAGTGAGTTCTCATTTATTACTCCAGGGAGCCCTGGCCCCAGACATGCCGTCCCGTGCTCCCAGGAGCAGCCGTGTCCCCCTCCCCTCGCCGAACTCACTGCCTTTATTCAGCAGCCTCTGTGGGCTTTTCTTTGCAGCTATGAAACCTGCGTGGCGGGACACCAGGATGCGTCCCCTGCTGGGCGTGTGGTGAAGGGGAGGTTTGGCTCTGGAGTGCCGGCACCCTGAGGACTGGCCGGAGCCCGGCCCTGACTGCAGAGAGCCCAGCGCACGATGAACAGACTGAACTTCCATAACAACCGAGTCATGCAGGACCGCCGCAGCGTGTGCGTCTTCCTCCCCGACGACAAGTCTCTGAACATCATCATAAACGTGAGTGGACCCCACCTGGGGAATGTGTGTATTTCTTTCTGTCTTTATTTTTTGAGGCAGAGTCTCACTTTGTCACCCTTAATAGAGTGCTGTGGCGTCACAGCTTCCAGCAACCTTGAACTCTTGGACTGAAGTGATTCTCTTTCCTCGGCCTCCCACGTAGCTGGGGCTACAGGCGCCCGCCACAACACTTGGCTGTTTTTTGGTTGTAGTTGTCACGCCTAGGCTGGATTCGAACCCGCCAGCCTCCATGTATGTGGCTGGCGCCCTAGCCACTGAGCACAGGTGCCGAGCTGGGGAAAGTTTTTGAACGTTGAGTTCTTGCCAGCGAGCACGTCCAAGGTATGGCTTAGGTGAGCGTGAAGACCATACGGACTGAGACCGTTCATGATGTGGCAGGACAAAGTGTCGCTGCCGCCAGCGTTCTCTAGCCTGGGGCAAAATTAGAGAATTTTGGTTAACTATATTGAAAAACAGATGCTTATGATTTTTAAACTTTTTATTGAAACATATTTATTAAAGTGTAGAACTCTTACGTGTGCAGCTCCGTGAATGTTTACAAGTGTGTACATCTGCATAACCACGGCCAGTGTGAGGTGGACGACATTTCCAGCTCCCCAGAGAGCTCCCTGGTGGCGCCTCCTTCTCGCTGACCTCCACGCAGAGGCAGCAGGTGTTCTGACGCTGCCATTGCTGAGCGGTTCCACTTGTCCCTGAACTTCAGGGGCTGAAGTTACCAGTTCTGTTCTGCCTTTGCATCTGGCTGCTTCCACTCAACCTTCGGCCATAAAAACTGACTTTGGCTATTTCCTGTGGCAGCAATTCTTTCTTTTCCATGGTGTGGTATTGCATTGTTCACATATGTATTTGTCTAATTCATTTATCCATCTACTGTTGATGGCTATTGAGTTGTTTGAGTTTTGGAGCTATTTTGAATAAAACGGTTGTGAAGGTTTTACGTGTATGTACGTGATTACACATTTCTGGATTTATACCCAAGAGTGGATTTGTGACTCTCAGGTTTTATGTATTCTCTACATTATTAATTTTCATATTCTTTCTTTCACAGATTGTGTTCTGGTGGAATTAGGGGGAAAAAATTGCTTAATGTATGCCTTTCTTTCCCATATGCTACTGTATGTTTAAGTATACATTGCTGTATAAGAGTATTTATACGTATTATACTGAAGCATGCATAACATTTATATGCCTGCAATAAAAAGTTTTAAAGATAAGAGAAAGGTTGTGCTATTTTGGCTTAATTCCGACAGTCAGTTTCTTGGGGGTCTGAGGCACCCTTGTTTTTGCTCATAGGGTTTGTCTGAGCCTCAAACTGGCCTCCTGGATGAACTTTTTCATCTGTGAAGATTTCCAGTGATTAGCTGCATTCCTGCTCAGGGTAGCTGAAGTTATTTTTAGTAGTCTATTATTTTGGCAGCATTTTGTTTTTAAAACCAAATAAAAAGTGGCCACATTTTTTTTTTTTTTTTTTTTTTAGTGTGGGCACTGGCAAAGTAAATTAAAATGTAATTCTACTTACAGATGTGAATATGCTATTTTCAGTTCTTTTATACTGATATAAGATATCCACGGATTTTTTTAAAAAACTAAATATAATACAAGACATAAGAAACTTCTCTCGCTTCCATTTCTGTGATTCCACCCAGTGGAATATGTGTGTGTGTGCGAGCGTGCGTGTACACACATAAAGGGTATGGAGTCAAACCTCCCTAGCTGCAGGTACCTGAAGGAAAGACTAATCTAACTTAGTGAAAATACTAAAACCTGACTGTAATTTTCAGATAAGTTAATTTGGACTAGAATCTCAGCAGAGGAAGGTAATTGTGGAGAGCAGACTGGAAGAGAACCAGCTCATTTGTTCCTATAGTTTGGTGGTTTTGAAACTTGAATGACCATGGTAATTGTCATTGGGGAAGCTCGCTAACTATTCAGATTGTTGGACTCCACTCCTTAAAAATGCTGACCTAGGAAGTCTAAGGTAGGACAGATGTCTGCATTTAACCAGACCCTCAAAATGTGCTGAAATCTTGAGCCAGGCAAGCAAAGATGAGTATGCCAGCATGCTTCGTTCCTCTCACTCTGTAGTCATCTGTTTACTGGGTTGGATTTCTGGCATCATGTCAGTGGCCTGGCCCTGTCGTGTAGTCCATGATACACAGCAAACACGAAGTCAGTGTTGCTTGTGTTAGTAATCATCATCATTATTTACGTCATTTATAAGTATAGTTGATAGAATGCTATCTTTGTGCACATAGAATAAATTTGATGTTTTGGTCATTTTGAATGCCCCATGGATCATACTAATAGGAGCTATTTTAAATGATTTTAAATATGGAAACTTGGAAAATTTTGGAAATCATGCTAACTAAATATAAAAGCTGTAAAGTTTTTGAGTAATATAAATTGGGCCCAAGACCTTCTACACCATTATTGCAACTAGAGTGACCAATTTTCTTTCCCCCAGAGTATATTTTGAACATTTTTTGCACAATAACAAATCATGAACATGCAGGAGTAAATGCTGTTTTAATTTAAAAGTTCCATATAGAGTATATTTTTAGATAAAGCTTTGACTCTTAACATCTCGTACTGTATAGTATTTTTTAAGTTTCCCGTTGCTCCTGGAGATTAAAGAACTTAAGAAATTTCATAATCAGCTAAAATGTAGCTTTAAAGACTTGTAATATGCAAATATAGAAAACTCAAGCTTCTTTTCGCAGCAGGTTAGATTTCAGAGACACAGCCTTATTTAATTATAGTTTTTAAACAAGAACACTGCACTTACTTGACAGTCATTAAAGAGCTTTATCAGTGAGCTCCAAATGCTTGGTTTAAACAGTGGGACGGTAATGATTGCACGGGTCGATGGAGGAAGTGTAGGGTATTATCTGAACTGCAGTCACACAAAATTACAGCGTGGTCTGTTTTCTATATATTTAGTTTGTAGTTTGGAATTTTAACTTTTTACTGCATTTTATCCTGGCTGCTTTGTGTCTCACATTTTTAAATACAGTTAGACTAAACATTAAAGGAGCTCTAAACAAAAGGGCATTTTAAGTCTCAAATCTGTATTGTAGTATAATATTTCAGCTTAAGAATTTTATATGACATTTGATACTTTCTCCTCTTTTTATTTTATTTTTAAATTTATTTATTTATTTATTTTTCTTTAGAGACAGAGTCTTGCTTTGTCCCCCAGGCTGGAATGCAGTGGTGCCATTGTAAGCTCACTGGAGCCTTGAACTCCTAGGCTTAAGCTATGCTCCTGTCTCAGCCTCCTGTGTCTTAGCTAGTCAGGTGCTACGGGTGTGTGGCACCACGCTTAGCTAATTTTTTTTTAATTAGAAATGGGGTATGTTGTCCTGGCTGATCTTGAATTCCTGGCCTCAAACGATCCTCCCACCTCAGCCTCCCAAAGTGCTGGGATTACAGGCATAAGTCACTGTGCCCTGCCTCTCCTCTTGTTTATCACTGGTGAAGTAAGCTTATTTGTAAAGTTGAATTATGTTCTGGATGGAACTCAAAATTCAGAGTCTTTTGACTGAATGTTGGAAGTAACTCTGGACTTCTGTGGGAGAAATCAAGGATCTTAGGGGCCGAATGAAGAGGATGGTAGTGATTCCTCACTGGCAAATGTGTTCTCTCAGTGTGTTGGTGGGTTTGCATTGGTACATTTTTCCTAAATTGCCAATTCGGTCAGCAAGTAGGGGAGTAATCTGTAGTCCTGCAACAGAAGAAAGTGAGGAGGAAGCTGCAGGGAAGTAGATTCCCGAGCGCCTGTTGTTTGTCCTAAAAATGAGACGCTGGCTGTTCCAGCTGGAGTTCCTGGTGCTTGTGAGCAGCGGCCTGGTGCTGCTGTGGCCCGAAACATCTTCCGCCCTTCCCGGTAGTTAAGGAAGGCTGCAGTTTAACCAGGAGGTGGGAAGCAGCAAACCCCCCTGCTCTCTGTAGTTGGAATTGTCTCCACTTCTGGCTTGTTTGACTCCCAGCTTTCCAGGGACCGCAGCATGTGTTTATTTTCATAATCTGAGTTCCATATGAACATATGCTTAAAAAATCATTGATTCAGAGTTGACTGATTTGGAACTTACAAATAATGTCAACTTTATGAACATTAAGAAAGGATTTTGAAGCTGAAGGTCATTGAGGGGAAATGGCACCTGTGGTGGACGTAACTAAAGTGACAACTGTCATGCTGCACGTGTCTTACATCCATATGTAAAAAATCTTCACATGCAAATTAGCTGTGGGTTGCTAGCTACATAAGTTGAAGCTTTCTGAGTTTTGTTTTCTTTTTTTTTTCCTTTGAGACAGAGCCTCAAGCTATCACCCTGGATAGAGTGCTGTGGTGTCACAGCTCACAGCAGCCTCCAATTCCTGGGCTCAAGCCAGTCTCCTGCCTCTGCCTCCCAAGTACCTGGGACGACAGGTACCCGCCACAACGCCCGGCCATTTTTTGGTTGCAGCCGTCATTGTTGTTTGGCGGGTCCAGGCTGGATTCGAACCCGTGAGCTCAGGTGTACATGGCTGGCGCCTTAGCCTGTTAAGCCACAGGCGCCGAGCCCTGAGTTTTGTTTTCTGTTTCTGTAAAATGAAGAATTTGGCTTGGATAGTTTCTTAAAGTCAAGGCCAACTCTAATGAACTTGGTGATTCTGCAGTCAGCAGGATGGGCACAGCAGCCTTACTTCATAGAAAAGCACTGAAATTGTATCTTGTAAAGACTCTTATAACTCAACTTGTGATTTGTCTACATAACTTAACCCCAGGGTTTTAAATTAATAGTTTTATGATTGAATTATACTGGGACTCAGAAAAGGGATCCGATTTAGGTGCTAAGAAGATATTAGAGAATAATAGTAATTGATTAAAATAAATGAACACTAGGCAGACACTCGTATGGTATATCTGTATTTTGCTTGGACCATTAAAAAGAAAACTTCCTTTGAAAAGATACTTGCCCTAAGTAGATATTCCTCAAAAGGAAAAATATGAACGGCCAATTAGGTATGTGGGAAAATGGTCACCCAGCTACTCGAGAGGCTGAGGCAAGAGATCGTTCAAGGCCAGGAGTTCAAAACCAGCAGGCTAAAAAAATAAAAGTAAGCAAAGATAAAATAAAGCGCTCAGAACTACTAATCATCACAAAAATATAAATTAAAGCCACAAGGAGGTATCACCTCACATCTCTTAGAAGGGCTGCTATCAGAAAGGCAGATTGGCCAGAGGTGGTTCAGGCCCGTAATCCCAGCACCGTGAGAGGCTGAGGCAGAGAGATCACTTGAAGTCACAAGTTCCAGACTAATCCGGGCAACACAGCAAGACTTTCTGTCTCTACAAACAAATAAGAAACCTAGCCAGATGAGGTGCCATAGGCCTTTAGTCCCAGCCTGGGGAGGCTGAACTAGGAGGATAGTTTGAGAGACTGGGCGTTGGAGGTTGTAGTGAGTCACTGCACTCCAGCCTAAGCACAGAGCAAGACATTGTCTCACAAAAATACATAAATAAATAAAGTAAAATAAATAAAAAGACTAAAGAGAACAAGTGTTGGTGAGGATGTAGAAAAGCAGGAACTCTTGTGTACTGTTGGTGGCAATGTAAATTAGTACAGCCATCATGGAAAAGGGGTCATGGGGCAGAAGAAAGGGGAGGAGGAACCTGCAGAGAATTAGGGAGGCCTCAAAAAATTAAAACTCCATCTTCCCTCTGGTCGGCAATCTCACCCTGGGTGTGTCTCCAGGGCCGTAAGATCGTGATGTGGGAGAGATATTGCAGTGACAATATCCCGCGTTCACCGCAGTGTGGTCAGGACAGTCCGCGCGGCAGCAGTGTCAGTGTCCATCAGTAAATAAGTGGGTATATACACACAGTGGGACACAATGCAGACCCTAAAATGAAGGCAATCCTGTCATTTGCAAAAACATTGATGAACCCAAAGGACATTATGTTAAGAGAAATAAGCCAGGCACAGAAAGAGAATACTGCACAACCTCATTGATGTTAAAATGTGGAATCTAAAAATGTTTTCTAACTCATACGGAGAGTAGAATGGTGGTTACCAGAGGTGGGAGGATTAGGAGATGCTGGTCATAAGATACAAAATTTCAGTTAGGAATAAGTTCAGGAGATCCGTGACCGCAGTTCCTAACGATGTGTTATATACTTGAAAGTTGCTGAGAGTAAAGTCTGAGTGTTCTCACTACAAAAAAAAAGATATGTGAGTTAATCCACATTTTAGTTTGGTTTAGCCATTCCATTACATGTGTCAAAACATCATATTGTGACCATAAATACATATATATATAATTGTTAATAGTCAATTAAAAAATAAGTGAACAGAAGTTGTTAAAAAGAAGATGCTTGCCAAGTGAATACCTTTGGCAATCTGAGCAGGCTGTTCTCCATAACTTCTGGATACTCAGTTACCACATACCATGGTCTGGGGCTCAGTCTTGTCTGTGTATCATTAAGTTTTACGAGTCTCCTACAAGAGCACATTGGTGCGTTATGATCATGTTGGAAACATTGGTGCTGTGATAATCATTACTGAATCACAGCCATGGACTGAAGTGATTTCCATGAACCAGCAGTAGGTTTTCTGATGTCAGCAGGTCCTTTCAAGACATCTATTTACAATATTTAAAGGGCTCGGCTGTGGCTCCCCATGTAGACTTAGTCAAATTGTTATGCCAATCATGTTTTTTTCCCCTTACAGGTTAAAATTCTTTGTCACCAGTTGCTGGTGCAGGTTTGTGACCTGCTTAGGCTAAAGGACTGCCACCTCTTTGGACTCAGCGTTATACAAAGTAAGTCTTACTCCCATCTCTGATGGGTGTCGCCACCTGTCCCTGAGGAAATGACATTTTAGTATTCATTTTTTAATATCATCCACTGTGTATTTCTTTTAATATTTAGGAAATAAGGCTTGTATTTATTATAGTTTGAACTTAAAAATTGATTCTTCTTTAGGAACCTGTTTTTTTGTTTTTGTTTTAGTTTTTTTGAGACAGAGCCTCAAGCTGTCACCCTGGATAGAGTGCCGTGGCATCACAACTCACAGCAACCTCCAATTCCTGGGCTCAAGTGAGTCTCTTGCCTCCACCTCCCAAGTAGCTGGGACTACAGGCGCCTGCCACAATACCCGGCCATTTTTTGGTTGCAGCCATCATTGTCATTTGGCAGGCCCAGGCTAGATTTGAACCTGCCAGCTCAGATGTATGTGGCTGGCGCCTTAGCCCGTTGAGCCACAGGCACTGAGCCATGGAACCTGGTTTTTATATGTTTGCTCTTTCATGTTTTAATGAACCAACTTTGATTTTTGTTTCCTTGCAAACAAGGAACAGCTGGAACCAGTAGGAAAATATCCTAGATATATTTGTAATTGACTTTATTGTCTAATTTTTAACCTTAGACTAAGGTTTAGCTGTTTACCGTGCAGTATCATAAAGTGATCTATTAGTGTGGTCTTGTTTTCTTTTTTGTCTCTTATCCTTTTTCTTTTTTCCAATCAGACTACATGACTTTGAAATTATAGGGTTAGATTTCTTTGTGTTTTTTTTTTTTTTTTGTCTGTTTTTGTTTTTTTGAGACAGAGTCTCAAGATGTCGCCCTCGGTACAGTGCTGTGGCATCACAGCTCACAGCAACCTCAAACTCTTGAGCTTAATGGTTCTCTTGCCTCAGCCTCCCAAGTAGCTGAGACTACAGGTGCCTGCCACAACGCCCGGCTGTTTTTTGGTTGTAGTTGCCATTGTTGTTTGGCGGGCCCAGGCTGGGTTCAAATGCGCCATCTCTGGTGTGTGTGGCTGGCGCCCTAGCTGCTGAGCTATGGGCACCGAGCCTATCAGGTCAGTTTTTTCTGTATTTTTAATGTGGAGAAGATTTTTTCAGTAAAAGATTTCATTGGCGCTTTCTTCCCCTTGTAACCCTTTAGTCAGAGTTAGATTCCTAGGACTTAACCTGCAGCCATTCTTTACAAGCTTTTTTCTTTCAAATAATATTTTTAAATTTCTCTAATTTAGTCTTCTATATGCCAAGAACTTAGTATTTTTGCTCATTGTCTCAAGAAGATAAATTAAGTATATTTAATTATATTTTATACTCGATTGTGGGTAGTTTTCTATTACTAGATTGGTTTAAAGGCCTAATACCTGAGAATCCGGTCAGTAGCATATAATGCTTACAAGCACCAGGTTGAAAAGCGTGTCATGGTCAGGTGATAAACAAGGCTGCTTCTCCAAAATGTGAGCTGTTCCAGTTGCCTTACTAGGGAAGCCGAAGAGCATGGAGCCGGGACCATCAGGACCCTTGAACCAGACATTTGCTGGTCATTTTCTTCCTGTGCAGTTAAAGCAATAAAAACACAACCGCTGAGCTCCTTCCTGGTGTCAGTACATCTCTCAGCCGTCCCATCGAGGAAGGATGTAGGGGCAGTAAGATGCCCTCTAGATGCTAAGTCGCTCACTACGCTCAAAGTTAGCTCTTAACTACGGCTACAGCCAGACTGTTGCTCCTTGTTGTTCAACAAGTCAGTCCGATAAAACCAGTTTACAGTTTCCTTATGTTTCAAAATAAAAGTTAAGGTATCCTTTTTAAGAAAGAGATTATACCATGGTGAAAGAACAGGAATCAGATGACCTGGTTCTAAATTCTGGTTCTACCACTAACTAGGAGTGTGGCTTTGGACACCACACCTGACTTCTCTCGATGTCAGAGTTTTGTTTTTTTTCACATGTTGTATAGACGTTACTGCTCCACTGGCTTTGAGGAGTGGTGTGTGCTTGCGAATTCTTAAGGTATAAAGCTCTGGTCAAACCATGTGGTAGAGATAAAGGGGTAGTTTAAAAATAGAGATGTGCTAGGGTGGCACCTGTGGCTCATTGAGTAGGGTGCTGGCCCCATATATGAAAGGTGGCGGGTTCAAACCTGACCTCGACCGAACTGCAAAAACAGAAAAATAGCTGGGCGTTGTGCCGGGCGCCTGTAGTCCCAGCTACTCGGGAGGCTGAGGCAAGAGAATCGCCTAAGCCCAGGAGTTGGAGGTTGCTGTGAGCTGTGTGACGCCACGGCACTCTACTGAGGGCAATAGAGTGAGATTCTGTCTCTACAAAAAATATAGATGTGCTATTGTGGTGAACAGTCTCAATTCAATTCATTATGTTGCTTTTTCATAAGGGTGGAACGCAAACTAAACGCAAATCAATTTCACCGGGAAGATTGTCTGGTCTTGCCCGTTTCATGTTTAATAAGATGGAAGCTAGCATTTGTTGATCTGATAACTGGATTTAAATAGCATTCCTCCACCCCATTTTTTTTCTGGCATCTTTTCCTTATTATCCCTTTCACTCAAATTGCTTGACTTTATGTGCAATCTATAGCAAGGAAGTAGCTTTACCCTTCCTGATCTTTACTGGCATTTTTCCAGACAACTGCTACGGGGCTGGGAGTCACAGAGTGACAGAGTGTGCTTATCCTCGGAGGAGTCGGGGAGCCGTAACTTCCCTTCCAACATGAGTGTGCTCTTACTCAGAGTTTTCCACGAGGATCCCCCTTTAGCAGTGGTTAGAGAAAAAGAAATAAGATTTAAAAACGGATTTAAAAACTTTGTACAAGAATCTGAAGGCTTCTCTTGTGAAATACGTCTCTTAAAGGTTCTCTGTGAAATCTGAAAATGTTTGTTTTTTACCAGCTCCTTGTCACGCTCAGATCACCTCTGCGCAGGTTTTAGCAGCGTTGCTTTCTGTTCCCCTGAGGAACGTCACCCCCTTGAAGGGATTTTTTTGGAATTCATGCTTATTTTTTATAAGATTCTTCTCTTTCCATGACATAAATCCCCAAGGCAGTTTGAGTAATAGTTTGTCATTTTGTCATGCTGTGTTTTGATGTGTGGGAACATGGGGAAGAAATAGTTTTAAAGACTTTTCTTTACAAAGTAGGGGGTCAGGCTTTGTTTCACTTGGAAATGTGCTGATATTGTGAATATTTTCTAATTTCTTATGTAGCAGTTAAGTTGATGTTTCTACCCTGCTTTACAATTTTGCACCTATGAGTGCAGTCTTTTGTGAGGTAACCAAAAGTGTATTTTTCTAAGACTGATACCTACAGTGTTGGAAATTAGACCATAAATCTTAATGACCCTAGAAACTAAGAAAGAGCAGGAGTCGGAAACCAACATTTCTTCTTGATATATTTAATAGTACGTGCTCTGTATTGCAAAAGCAGAATAATGCATAAAGAATCTCATTACTACAGGCACAAGAGGTGGGAGAATTGTTTAAGTTCAGGAGTTCAAGGCCCAGATGAAACAGCATCTCAAAAAAAAAAAAAATTAGGAGAAAAAAATGGAAGAATCTCATCAGGGTCCACCTCACAGGACTTCTGGTCTTTTAGGATCTTGCTGAGTTTTCTTGATAGTATTTGAATTCAGAGTACATTCACAGATCTTGAAGCTTTGAAAGAAACTTGTTTATTTGTATATTCTTTAAAAAGTCTATTCCTCCTTTAGCCTACTGTCTCCTTTCTTTAATGTGCAGATAATGAACATGTGTATATGGAGTTGTCGCAAAAGCTTTATAAGTATTGTCCAAAAGAGTGGAAGAAAGAGGCCAGCAAGGTACGCCAATACGAAGTCACTTGGGTGAGATTACATTTATGAGCAAAATTATTTTAATTTAAAGAAAATTGTTTAATTTAGCTGTTACACATTAGGAAAGAATCTTAAAGCGGTACTTTATACAGTAGAGAAGGGGCACAAGAAATGAAGTACAAGTTCTGAAATGTCACAGCCATCAAGTGTTAACAGCTTATGATGTGTGATGTCCACTCCTGTATCTGTTAAATAATGTGTGGCAACTTTTCATAAATCTTGAGGCTAATATTTGAAGTGAAAGCATGAACAAATTATTTTTTTCTTCTTTTTTTTTTTTTTTTTTTATTGAATCATAGCTGTGTACATTAGTTCAGCCATGGGGTACAGTGTGGGGGCTTCACATGCAATCTGAGATATTTTTATCAACCTGATTGATATACCATTCATGATATTTTCTCGTTTACTATATGAAAACATTTTTGATCCATATTTAGAAGTTTTCTCCTGACCCTTCGAATCTGTACCACACATGTGATCTCACCCTTTGTCCTATCTTCCCCCACCCTCTCCCTCCCCTTCCCTCCCTCTCCCCTTATTTATGCCTCTCCTGTGGCTATGCTTGTTGTCAAAACTAATGTTCTAAAAGTTATTAGATTTATTTATTAAATTTACCACTTGCATTTGATACTTTGTTATTTTATTGTACCGATGCCTGTATTTAGTGAACATCAGTTCCATTTACATGGAAGAACATTCACGGGGATTTTACCTGGTGTTTCCAAGATCCGTCCTAGTAAGTTAGGAATAATAATTCTAGATCCTCTGATTTGAATTCTTGGAATAAACGAGAAGCCTACTTCAAAGCCAGTTACAAATAAAGAACATGAACATCTAAATAAACAACATATTAGGATTCAGTATGTGGAATGTCAGAGAACAAGAGAACATTTGTAAGGAGGAGCAAATGGTCACCACAGGGGACAGAGCTGCAGGAGGAGCTGGGGCTCAGCTAGAACTTCTCGTGGCATTTATTTTTGTCTCCCCTTCTGTTGTCATTGGCATCGCAGTGAATGAGAGTCAGGTGGGGGATAGCGCCCCATTTTGCTGTATAACTTTCTAGTTTTACTTGGCTTGCAAATGGGCCCTCACTCACTCCGGTAGATAAAAATAAAACCTTTCGGTGTTTAAAAAGTATTTTGCAAAAGGCTTGTCAGTTGCTTCTGAAACCCACTTTTGAGATAAGTAGGAATAGCTTGATTTTTCTGTGTGTCTTGGTTCCAGGGGATCGATCAGTTCGGGCCTCCCATGATCATTCACTTCCGCGTGCAGTATTATGTCGAGAACGGCAGGCTGATCAGGTACGGGCGGGTGGGAGCCTCCGCCTCCCCAGAGCACTTCCTTCAGCAGGCCAGCAAGGCACGGGGGAGGGCGGGGGGGTTGGTGTTTGTCTGTCCTTAGAACATAAACTGCACTTCGTGAGAGCGGTGATTTTGTTTTGTCTGCAAAATTTTTGCACACTAATGTAATCCTCTGTCCATAAAACTGAGAAACAGTAGGCACTCAATAAGTATTTGTAGAATGAAAGAATGAATAACACTTAGACTATTAATGCAAATGTTAATATCACTGTCTCACACTTTTTATAAACTCCACATTTTCATGAAAAAATCAATATCCAAAAAGATAAACTTTCAGGAAGTAACAAACATTGTTGTGAGGAACGGAGAGATTAGTTAAAGGATTATATTTTTTTCTGGTAGTGGCATAGAGTTTAGAGCAGGGCAGGAATACTGCTATAAAAGTGAATGGCTGTTTGTGTAGCCTGGTTTTTCACATTTGGGATTTGGGGTATTGCTTGTACTCTTGGCAGTACCTTTAAACTAAGACCGAGCCCAGTGGAGCTATCCCGTGAGAATCGTAGTTGGGTTTGACAGGAACAGGTAAATTGATTCCTTTTCTGGAATTGCGTATATGAAAACTACTATAATTGCTCATGATACAAATTCAGAAGCTAAGTTGTATATGAAAATTCAGTGCTGGAAAAATTTCAGAAATTTTTCTTGGTCTATATGAAATAATAGAAATGTGAACTTTGTGTATTTAAACTTTCTGTGTATTTAAACTTTGAGAGACCCCATGTGAAAGAAGCAAAAATACATTTGGCTATTGAGCTACATGTAAAATTAGTTTGTGATATATATGTCTATATGTGTGTGTGTGTGTGTGTATGTCATTGCCAGACACAGATTAAAAAGTATTGGCCCATAAAGAATTTATTTTAAGGCTGATAAACTTCATTAGTTTTTCTTAGTTGATAGAGATTTTTGTCTCAGTTTTCTTGGTAAGCGTGCAGTGCCCTGGAAAGAAGAGACCTGTATTATTTAACAACTAATTAATAAGCCTTTGGGGCTAATGAATGTTTAATTGATCCCAAAACCTCCGCTCCCCCCCCCCCCAATGAGTTAGTCCACACAATGTGGGGTCAGCATTATAAAAAGAAGTGCTCTGAAAAGTACTCCGTCCCAAGGGGAAAAATTGCATAAATGTTTCATTTTTTAGTTTTCATACTTAAACATGGTCTCAGTTAAAATAAACGCATGTGTTTTTATTATTGTCTGCTAATGACACTAGCCATGAATCTCAGGTAAACATTCAACCTAAAATAACACAGAGGCAAAAGGCTCCTTAAAATACACGCTTACCTTTTTTTTTTGCTTGTACAAAAGGTCTTCATTGATGAGGGATGCTGCAGAGCAGCACCAAGGAGGAGAGAAGAGAGAGAGAGAGAGCGCGAGCGCGAGGGAGAGAGAGGGGAGG
>CAUYON010165363.1:0-24088 GCA_963573935.1 Arctocebus calabarensis
CTTCACACAGCCCACAACCAAACACTGGCTTGTCTGGCTCGGTGGCTCATTCTGGAGTCCCAGACAAGACTCAAAGACCCCCACACTCTGGCCCCAGTTCTCCCGAGGCAGTTCAACTGAGTGCCAAGTCTAAAAGAAACCCAAACAGCTCACAGGTAAGGCCTTTCCAGTTTGCAATCTCACTGCTGCTGTAGCCACAGCTGCCGGCAGGATTAGACCGAATGAACACACGCAGCCAGTTGCCAGATCTCCATTGCTTTTGCCTTCCTCAGGGGGTCCAGAAGTCTCATGCTATCTCCTTATGTCCCCAAAGGTATGTTTCTGGGCAGATCTCACCAGGCAGAGATGCCTGAATTCTTCTTTCTCCAGTCTCACCGTGCCCAGTTGCAAGGAAGCTGTTACTCGGCCACCGTCTTAAAGCCACTCTCTATTATATTCTTTATGTGCTTTGAATTGTAGAACTTTGATTAACTGATAATTTATGGATATAGGTTCTTACCCTAAGAATCCTTTTATAACTATTGAGGTTGCCTCTTGAATTGTTAGGCAACTCTACGACTTAGCAGATACTTCCTAATTGTGAGCCAAAATCTTCCTTGAAATGTTCACCATTTGATCTTATGATCCTATGTCCACGTGATCCTATCTGTGGAGAAGCACAAAAATAAGTCTCCCTTTTTGATACAAATCTTTTGGTATATGAAAGTTACTGTTTATATCTTCTTTCTCAGATTGAACATCTTTATTTCTTCAACACTTTGCCCATTCCTTCATTTAGCAAATATTTGTTAGACACCAAAAGTTGAAAGTCAGTTTAGAATCTGAGAATATGGTGAAAAAGAATGGTAAGTTCGCTTTTCATTAGGCTTATGTCCAAATAGAGGTCAAGAAAAGGTATTCCAGATTAAGATATCAATGAGTAAAAAATAAGACACTTTCTGGCTTGGTGCCTGTGCTCAACGGGCTAAGGCGTCAGCCACGTACATCTGAGCTGGCGGGTTCGAATCCAGCCCGGGCCCGCCAAACAACAATGACGGCTGCAACCAAAAAAAAAAAATGGCCGGGCATTGTGGTGGGCGCCTGTAGTCCCAGTTACTTGGGAGGGGGAGGCAGGAGACTCACTTGAGCCCAGGAATTGGAGTTTGCTGTGAGCTATGATGCGACGGCACTCTATCCAGGGTGACAGCTTGAGGCTCTGTCTCAAAAAAAATAAAAAAATAAAAATAAAAAAAAGACACTTTCAGATTATGGTAGATGTAATACGATAAAAAAAATAAAACTGAGTTTTAGGATAGCAATGTCATGGAGATGGTAGGCAACTTCTCTGTGCACTTTGGTTGAAAAATATTTCATTTTTGTTAACTTCCACTATAACATGCATGGCTTTGGTACTTTTTAAATTCCTATAGTGACAAAATTCTGGTTTGCTAATGTCTTCTATGTACATGGGAAGGTAGGAGCTATAAGTTATGTGTTAGATGGAGATATTTTGAACTACCATATCAACAAGGCCACTTTTTAAAAGGAGGACATGAGCATTTTTACTTTTGGGGTTACTTTTGGATTTAGACACAGTGTTCTGTGGCCCAGTGTGGTCTTAGAGTGGTCTTATTGCTAGCAGTTGCCCTACATGGATGGTGGACTGCCCTTAGTTCAGCACTAGATGTACTTAGTTGTTTCAATAGCAAGTCACCCTACTTTGTAGTGAACTTTTATCTTATTTATTTTGAACTTAGAAAATCAGTTTATTGAGCCTCATTGCTTGGCATTTTCCCTTACTTACTCAGCCCTTCCTTCTAGTTTTGTGTGATCTTTTTGAATCTTGTTATAGATTTGGAAAGCTTACCTTCTCTTTTGTCTTTCAAGTAAGCAATAGTGATGTAGTAAACATCACTAAGCTTTCTTATGTATTGGGATTTTTTTGTTTTTTTTTTTTTAATTTTAAAAATTTAATTTAACTTTTTGAGAAAAAGTCTCATTATTTCTCAGGCTGGAGTGCAGTAGCATGACGATAGCTCATTGCAGCCTTGAACTTCTGATCTTCGTCCTCCTGAGTAGCTGGGATTACATGTGTGCTCTACTACACTTTGCTAATTTTTTTCATCTTTTAGGAAACAGAGTGTCACTCTGGTGACCAGGCTAGTTTCAAACTCCTGGCCTCCAGTAGTCCTCCCACTTAAGTCCCTGCCTACTCAGGACCATAGGTACGAACCGCTATATATGCCATTGCTTTATGTAATTAGCCTATTTCCTCTATTGCCATACATCTATCTATAACTCTGCCTAAATGTGTTAATATCTAGTTCTCATTTTCTCCTTTTATTTTCAATTATTTTATGAGATGTTTGTCAAAGAGAGTGAAGCATAGTGTGTCAGATTGCACTCGAGTACAAATTATTTGGGTTTTAATTGTTTATTTCATTTTTTGTTACCTGTGTAATACTGGGCATGCTACCCAGGTTCTCTGACACTTGGTTTCCTAATAATTGCACCTGATTTATAGGAAGATGTGAGATAATGAATACAAATCACCTATCACAGTGCCTATAAAATAAAAGAACCCATTAAATGTTAGCAGTAGCAGCTTTAATCTTTGTTGTTATTGGCTTACAGATTAAATATAGTCTCTTGGGCTTTCTAGATCTAAAATACCTTTAAATGCATGTGCACACATACAAATATATACAGAGCTAGCTTTTGCCATTTATTCTTAGGGATGGTCACAGTAAAAACATTTTTATTTTTTAAGTCTCATAAGCCATCTGTCTAGAATTTTACTAGATGTAGCATCAAAGTTACCATCTCTGAAATCCATATGTTCTTACTGAAAGCTCAAAAGTTGTCTTCTCTCTAATCATTTATCATCTTTAAGGGGGTCTATAATTTCTCCAGGATTAATAATACTACCAGATCTTTTGGTAACTATTTTGGGTATCTTTGAGCCTGGTTCAAAATGAGGCATGGCATGGGAGGTGGAAAGTAAATTTGGGAATTACTTGGGTATTTTACTTAGCTATGGTTCTCAGATGTTTGTTGGAAACTAAAATTGTAGCAAGGAAGAAAAATAAAATTTCTACTCAATGTAGCAATAACTAATAAATGACTACTAAACAACATAGCTATTGAATAAGCCCTGTAAATGTAATAAACATCCATGTTGATTATTATTTTATTTAACCCCTTTAGCAACTCGGTATCAAATATCAGAAATTTGCCTTGCTTGTATATACCTAGCAACAAGTTACTACTTTTTAGTTTTACAAGTGAGGAAGGTAACCATCCGAACTTAGATGGGTCACCACACATGTAAGTGTTTTTCTAACTCCAAACTCATGGTTTTTCCACGTAACCCCTGCTGCCTTCCTTTTCCTCTTACTATTTGACAATTAATGTTATACTGGTAATGTACAGTAAGCTGAAACTACTATTATTTTCTTTCAATAGCCATTTATCCCTGAGTAGCTTGTAAGGTTTGTTAGAGTCAGAGAATTGATGAATATCATGAGTGAATTTGATAAATTTCTTTAAATAATAAAATGTTAGCATTTTAGAAATATTATGAAGTTATAAATCTTACAGTTGAAGAGAACTTCTTGGTTGTGAGGTTTTTTTTTTCTGACCATGTAACAATCATATATGTGGTCTTATATTAAAAAGAGATAATTTTAGTATTTCTTTGTCTGGAATATTTGACTAAAATTTGAGATCACTACTTTTGTTTACTTATTTATTTTCTTCTTTATAACACATTGTATTTTAAAAGTTACTTTAGTGTTTCTATAATCTAATGGTTACATGAATCTGATATCTACAAATAAGGATAAAGAAATTGAGAATAAATAGAGATTTTAGAATTCTTCCACATGTAAAAGATGCCTTGATGCTCCAGTTTGTAATAAAGGGATTCTAAGGATATACTAAAATACTGAAAGAGAATTTTGCATTAAAAAAATTAAGTACAGGTAGATTGATTTTATGTTAATTTTTTTTATTTTTCATAAGAATTCATTCCAATTATTGTTCATTGCTGGACTTGCATTCTACATTCCTGTAATGTAATCCTGCTAATGTTATAGTTATCTTTTTCGAGTTTAAGTGAATATTGATGAGGTAAAATTAAACAGATTCTCTGGCAGAATGGACAGATATTTTTGTGTAAATGTCTAACAGTGAATTTCAAATAATGGCTAGTTCCTGAGACTGATATTGAATAAAATTTCTGCTCAATGTAGAAATAACTAATAAATAACTACTTTAGAACCCCAAAGAATCTAAAGAAAACATTTTAAGACCCAGAGAAGAAAGAATAAAAACTAACATTTATGTGTGTGTATGTATGTTAGATCATTCCATTTATCTCTTGCTAGAACATCAAGTTTCCTGGAGACAGGGAAATCTGTCACCTTCCCCACTGTATTTCTATCACTTAGAGCAGGATGCCACATGAGATATGTGTTCAGTGAGTATTCATAGAAAGACTATCTTGCCTTTTTTTAAGCCTGTGATTTTATTTTATTTTATTTTTGGAGACTTATTTTGTTGTTAATTTTAGATTAATACAAGGGTACATATGGGGGGGGTTACATTGTTTGTGTATGGAGATAACATCCAAGTTTCAGTTGAGTTCTTCACCCAGATAGTATGCCATATAACTCTACATTGTACCTGTTGGGTGGGAACTTACCAAGCCTTTTTATCCGTTCTTGAACTTAATAGGGTTTTTTTTCTCTTATAGGCCTACAATTGTTGATCTACTAGTTTCAACATAGTATTGAGTATATGGGATGCATGCTTTTTTATTCTTGAGATACTTTATTTAGGAGAATGCTTTCCAAAACCATTCAGGTAAAAATAAAAGATGTAATGCCTCCATCATTTTCTATGGCTGAATAGTATTCTGTGGTTACATATTCCACAGTTTATTAATTCATTCATGTGTCAAAGGGCACTTGGGTTGTTTTCACATCTTGTGATTGTGAATTGAGCAGCTATAAACATTTGAGTGTGCATGTCTGTCTGACAAAATGAATTTTTTCTTCTAGGTAGATAACTTGCAATAGGATTGCAGGATCAAATGGAAGGTCTACTTTTAGCTCTTTGAGGATTTTTCCATACTTCTTTCCAAAGGGCTATATCAGTTTGCAATAGTCTACTAAAAAGTGGGGGGGAATATTTTTGCTTTTGAAGACATTATACTGATAGTCATTTAAAGTTTTGCCTGAATACTTTTAAAGGCTTATGATTCTTTTCCTCTAAATTTCTAGATGCTATTAGCAAAATGTTTTTTACAAAAGCCAATAACAAAATGTACATATTTGAGATAACTATACCAAACACATACGTGTGTTCATGCGCAAGTCTTTTTATCTAGAACAATATAACTATAACTATGATGTAGAACAACCTTCCATAAATTTGTAAATGTCAAGTAATATGATTTATTGTTCCAGAGAAGAGGCTCAAATCTTTGCGCCTATATGTAATTGTATGCAAATATATTGGTGACAAGGGATATTATTTTGCTTATCTAATATCAGAAAGTTACATGTTGTTGCCTATGTCTTTCTAGTAAAAAAATTACTACTTTCTAATAAAACTCGTCTTTTGTTTGATGCAATTTAATCCTTTAAGCCACCAATCCAGCATTTCTTAGAAGTGTAAACTGTGGGCATCTTACTTCAGATTCACTGGTAGAATTTATTTGAATTACAGATTCTCAGCAGCTACCATAAACCTTCAAAATCAGAATATTTGGGATATAGTTCTCTGAAATGTGAATTTTTGACAAGCTCTATAGGTGCTCTCTCTGCACTCAGAAGTTTGAAAATCATTGTAAGAATCTTTGCTGGAAGTGTTTCTCCCCTGGAGAAAGGATGGATCCTGGAAGCTCTGTCAAAAGAATAATTTACCACCAGCTCTTTTTCCCACTAAAGTTCCAAAGCAGTCAGTCTTAAGAAACTAATTGTGGCTCTCTCTCTCTCTTTTCTCTCCTACCCCCCCCATGTGTCTCTTCTTCTCTCCTCTTCTCTCTCTCTCCCCCCCTTCTCTCTCTTCTCTCCTCTCTTCCCCCGTTTCTCTCTCTCTCACCCCTCCTCCTTAATGCTGCTCTGCAGCTTCCCCCGCCAATAAAGACCTTTCGTACAAAAAAAAAAAAAAAAAAGAAACTAATTGTGTCAATTTGAATTACAACTAAACATACACTGTTTTCTAAAGTTGATAGCCTGGAACAAAACAGGAACATCAAAATTGCTCCCTCGATCAGTCCTCATAGGAAATAAAATTGCACTCAGTTTTAGTTCCTGACAATATCCCAGGAAATGTCTCAGCTGCCTTCATTGGGGATTGTTAATGAGAAACAGGGCTTAACCCTTTTAAAGCCTAGTGCGGGGGCAGCTCCTATAGAATTGAGCTGCCTAAAGGAAAAAAAAAGTATCACTTGCTCTCCAGGTCTACAAGGTCTACAATAGCAGAGCTTTGTCTGGGTGCTGTTTCAGTCTACGTGAGCCTTGTGTGTGTGATCATATCCTGACTATAATATATATATGGTCAAGTCCTCCCTTCATGAAGCTGTCATGCACCTTATTATATTTACTAGTTGCACAAGTCTACTACTGCTTTTGGCAGGTACCTATCTGAATGCTCTGATTCCCCATCTCCCCATTTCACAAAGTAGTTACCACTTCATATGTTGATTTACATTATTCTCACTTCTCTATTATCTACTACAACTGATTCTGAGTTTCAGGGCTTAAGATTGGCACTCTTACATTCTAGTTCCCCAAAAGTCAATATGATTTCACATATGCACACTGCACATGTGAGTATGTTTGTATCAGAGAAGTAAATGGTAATGCGGCCTTTCGTATACAAAGATGGTGACATTGGGCGGCGCCTCTGGCTCAGTGAGTAGGGCGCCAGCCCTATATACCGAGGATGGCAGGTTTGGGCCCGGCTCTGGCCAAACCGTAACAAAAAAAGAAAGATGGTGATGTTGAATTAATTTTCCAGATGTAATTATGAGTTTTTATTGATGCATCCATGTTGTAATATCTAACCCTCATTAAATTCAGGGCATTCTAAAATACAGTGGTTAGTAGCAGAACAAAGCACACCAATTAATTTATACATAGATTAAATCTGTGACTTCACTGGCCTTGTGCCTTAGCCAAGTTAACTGCCAGAGAAGTTGGATTTTGCACCTGTGTTTGCCTCAGGTTCTTAATCAAATGTTAAGAGTGCTGACATTATGTATTAAACTTTTTGTATTCCCTGAAGTAACAAATTAGTATGTGGCTTACAATTAGCAAATATTTAGGGAAAAAAAACCTTGATTTATCAATACTGATTATATTTCAATACAAGGGCATTTTAGCTACTTTGCATGGGTTTCTTTGGAAAGAATTTACTAAAATTTTTGTTTGTTCTTATATGTCATGTTTTTGTTTGAATTCGGTCCTACTGAGTACGTAGCTATCTTACTGAAGTTTCTTTTTGATTGAATGTGATTATTGCATTAAAAATATATTAGTTCTCCTGAAAATTTTTGTCCAATTCTATTAAAAAATTTATTATAAGCCTGTGATGTGACTAGGTTGGAGTTATGATGATGCTATTAAGACAATGTTTATCGGCTCAACAGGCTAAGGCGCCAGCTACGTACACCTGAGCTGGTGGGTTCGAATCCAGCCTGGGCCTGCCAAACAACAATGACGGAACAACAATGACGGCTGCAACCAAAAAATAGCGGGGCATTGTGGCGGGCACCTGTGGTCCCAGCTACTTGGGAGGCAGAGGCAGGAGACTCTCTTGAGCCCAGGAATTGGAGGTTGCAGTGACCTGTGATGCCACAGCACTCTACCCAGGGTGACAGCTTGAGGCTCTGTCTCAAAAAATAAATAAATGAATAACTCTCTAGCTCCTCACTGTAAACTAGATGCTATATTTCCTTCCTCCCTTCCTTTAAAAAAAAAAAAAGATAATGTTTATCATCTTTAATAGAAAAAGTAAAACTATTCAACTTTAGAGATTTTTTATAATACATGCAAAATTATCTATTATAGGACAATTATCTATTTAAAAATAGAAAAAGTAAAACTATGCTTTTAAATACTCAGGTTTCAGAATGCAGAATTTATTCCAGGAGTCAGAGAGCTCAGATAGGAGATGATTATGTATTGAATGTTTGTGTCCCCTGCACTGTCCTCCCCACTTGATGTGTCAAAGTTCTAACTCCCAATTTGACTGTGCTAGGAGATGGCGCCTGTGGGGATGTAATAAAGGTAAAATAGGTTGTAAGGCTGGGGCCATAATCAGGTAGGAATAGTTCCCTTATAAAAAGAGGAAGAGATGCTAGAGCTCTTTCTCCACTATGTGAGGACACAACAAAGAAGTGAGAAGGAAGCCATCTCCAAGCCACAAAATCAGCCAGCACCTTGATCTTGAACTTCTCAGCTACCTACAACTGTAAGAAATAAATTTTTATTATTTCAGCCACCCAGTCTAGGGAGTATTTTGTTATGGGAGCCAGGGCAGATTTAGATATTTAATATTTGTGATATCTCCCTCAGAGTCCCTAACCTCAGAGTCCCTAACCTCAAATTAATTTTAGATCCTTGGTACCTAATGTGATCCTAGTATATAATAGGTAGTTTATAAATACTACATTAAAATGAATAAATTTATTCAACACTTTTTATCCTGGGTAGAGTGCTGTAGCATCACAGCTCACATCAAAAGCCCACTCCGACTTTTGGGCTCAAGCGATTCTCTTGCCTAAGTTTTTCTATTTTTAGTAGAGATGAGGTCTTGCTTTTTTGTTTGGGCTTGTCTCAAACTTGTGAGCTCAAGCAAGCCACCCACTGCAGCCTCCTAGAGTGCTAGGGTTACAGGCGTGAGCCACCGTGCCCAGCCTATCCAATGCTTTTCTTGGAAATTATACACTCTGTACTGTCATTTTGTATTTGTTGATGTTTTAATTTCTCATGGTTCTATTGTTTGAGCTCATTTATTTCTTCAACTAGATTATCACCTTTTAAAAAACTTATAATACCTCCCTTTTACCATAAAAGCCAGTATAACGGAAGCACTTTGATTAACTAAAGAGAATTCCATTAAATGTCACTATACTATAGCTTTACTCTCTTATTACGATTGATTGGATTGTCTTTGGCAATTATTCTGTATCTTCTCAGACATCATGACTGTGTTTTTAAGGGAGTGAATAATATTTTGGACTCTTAATCCTGATATTGACAGGTAACAGTTAAGAATGCCCTTTCTTTTATGGGGCCAGTATGTAAAGGAGCATTGTATAACTAAAATAGTATGAATTTGAATCTACAACAGTGGTTCTCAGTTTGTGGGTCACAACCCCTTTTAACTGTATTAAAGAGTTGCGGCATTAGGAAGGTTGAGAACCACTGATCTAGGATCTACCACTTAATTAGCTTATGTTTATCTTACTTAACCTCTCTGATTCTTAATTTCATCATCTGTTAAGCTGAGAAAGTATTATCTACCTTGTGATAAGTAGATGAACTAACATATGGAGTGTCTATCAATACAGAGCATGTCTTAATTAATAAAAATTTAAATGATAGCTATTGTCCTATACAAACAGGTGTGATGAACCTGCTAGAGCTGTAATGTTTAAACTTCAGCATTGGTATGAATCACCTGGGGAGCTTGTTAAAGTTCAGGTTCAGAGTTAGTAAGTCTGAGATGAGACTTAAGTGTCTTTATTTCTGATAAACTCCTGATTGATCCTGATGCTATAGCATAGAGACTATCCTTAGAATAGCAGACTCCAGAGTATTCAAGATTCCCATGTGTGTTTTTTCGAACAACATATGTTGAACAATTGATTGGATTGTCTTTGGTAATTATTTTGTATCTTCTAAGACATCATGACTGTGTTTTTAAGGGAGTTAATAATATTTTGGACTCATATTGCTTTGAAAACTTGTTTCTTGTTAAAATGTCAAGGACACAACTTTTTTTTTTTTTGGAGACAGAGTCTCATTATGTTGCCGTTGGTAGAGTGCTATGATGTCATAGTTCACAGAAACCTCAAACTCTTGGGTTTAAACAATTCTCTTGCCGCAGCCTCCCAAGTAGCTGGGACTACAGGTGCCTACCACAACACCTGGCTATTTTTGTTTGTTTGTTTGTTATAGTTGTCATGGTTGTTTGGCAGGTATGGGCTGGGTTCGAACCCACCAGCCCTGGTGTATGTGGTTGGCGCCCTAGCCACTGAGCTACAGGCACTAAGCCAAGGACATATTATTATTTTGGTATCTTGCAATTCTGTATATCAAACAATTAGGAGCGAACAATTAAGGTAGACATGATGATACTACTTTTAGAGGTAAATGGATTTGTTACATTTGAAAGGATGCCAAGCAAGGATTTATGGTCCATTGAGGTAGATCAAGTCTTTAGCCATTTTGTACTGTTGTATATGGATTATCTACAAGCAAAGAATTGTAAGTGTAAACCTAAATACCCATTGTTAAATGAACTTTATAAGTCTTTCTAAGTTTGAATTGAAAAAAATGCTAGGCTGGGAGTCAGGAGATGTGAATTGTGTTTTTGGCTCCAGCAAAAGGTTAGCAAGGTGACCTTGGAAAGGTGAGCATTAAATACTAACTTTTTCATGCATTCATGATACTTTTCAACAAAGTTCTCAGTATTCTATGTAGGAAAAGATCTCACATATAACAATTTTCTAATTGTCATTGTTCTGAGTTTAAATGTAAAACTAGAAAATATTCCAAAATTAATTATGCCTGTATTTTTATGCTTATATATTAATTTTGTTAAATTTTAATACTGAATTTTAGAGCAGTTTACTGACCATTTGAATATCTTAGCTATTTCTTCAAAATTTGAATGTATTTTTTTTTTTTTTGTGGAGACAGAGTCTTACTCTATTGCACTCGGTGGAGTGCTGTTGAATGTATTTTTATAAAAATACAAATTAAAGCAATTGTAAAAAAATTTAAACTGTAATTTTAGGTTTTTTAATACATGCAAAATTGTCAGTTAAAGGACAAAACACAAGAGATATATGAATTACTCTTAAGAGTATATAGAACATAAAGTATTTATGAGTATAAAATGCTCGTTAGCCCTTATGTACAACTCCTGCAAATAGTCAGATTAATTTGTGAGTACCTCCACAAACACAAATTAAAACATGGAGTAAGAAAATTGATACTTGACATTATCAGGAAATGATATTTGGCTGAGTAGGGATTTGTTGCATTCATGGTATCTGAGAGGAAGGATTTGACAAGTTAAATTTATTTGTGTTTTCTGTAACCTGAGTACTTTGATCACTTAAATCCTTCCGAAGCTCCACAGCAGTATCTGTCTTCAGCAGCAGCACAACCAACAAACATTCAGAATATTCTGCTACATGACCCCCTTTTATTTTGAGGACTTAGGGCAAGAGATGTGCAAAAGCATTTCCTTGGGGCTTGCTGATGTCACTTGCAAAAGTAGATGTTTAGGATTATACATCAGGCTGAGGGCCAGATCTTTAATAAATTGAATTGTGATAGCTAGGGCCCTCTGAAACACAGGATCTGTGGCAGTGTCCCCTCTTTCTAAAACGTAAGGGTGGTTCTGCTTGAGTACAATAGTCGCTGAAGCAGGGTTTGCTGAGATATCAAAGTTATGCATACTATGTGTAATCTCAACCAGAATATTATAATTAAAGTATTATTTGAGTGCCAGATAAAATATCAAAACTTATTACATGGTGAGCTGCTCTCGCAGATCTCTACAGCTAGTTTATATGTTTTGATGGAAACCAGACTATCAGAGTATATGAACAAACAGCACTGCAAACTAAAATTATAATGTTCATAAACAAATAATGTCCACTGTGCTTCGAAGCACCTTGGAGTTATCTTTTTCTTGGTTATAGCCACTATTGTCATGTTCAAATTTAGTAATCATTGTTTAACATTTAATACTTCTGAGCAATGAACTAAGTGTATTTTTATCTTATTTCTAGAATAGAAAGTAGAAAAGGAAGTGGAGGAAGTTTTCAGTGTAGTGTTGTTTCAAAGTCACTAAGTAGGTGATAGCTATTTCACCTGAGTTTCTGGTATTTGCTCCCTAGAGGATTGTTTTCAAACTCATTTCTCAAGGTCCTGAGATGGGGACAGGTACTGCAAAGCTGGACAGTTTTTATTCTTCTGCTGGTATTCCCATAGTTGTGGCATATTTTATGTTGAAAACTGATGTAATTATCATCAGGTAATATTGTAACATATAATAGTGTCCCTTACATAATGTGTGAAAATAGTAAAATTATATTTATTCAAGAGAATATTGCCATTAATTTTGTACTTGACTCTATGTAAAATTACTTCTTATTGTACCCATATTAATAAGATTTCCAGTAAGTGCGTTGAGATCAATTTGTTCATGAATGAGTTAGAGATTGGTTCTCCAAAGATATTTTTTCAGTTATATAAAACCTGAAAAATATATTTTATAAATAGTCTCTCTATATAGATAGGATCTCATAGTTGAGTTGTAATAATATCATTGACTAGTAATAAGTTTTATAACTAATATGCTTCTGCAATTATGAAAATATGTATTATTTCTACATGAAGTATTATTTATGAGGCAGCATAATATTTTATCAAACAGTAGAATATTTATCTAGTATGTACATATTACCTTCTGTTTTCCCCTGTGTAAAAAGTATACCTTTTTGAATTTTAGTCCCCTCTATGATTGATTCGTACCCTACTTTGTTATAAAAAACTCAAGGGAACTGTCTCTTAACTTTTTCCCTGTGTTTTGGTTTTTGATCCTTTCTGGCAAGTGTTTTTATTAAATACAAAACTATATCCCAATCTCAAGTGCATTCATATATGGGGAAATGTAATTTTTAGAATGTGCTGAACTTATAAACGAATAAGGTTTTGGTTATTATTTCTATCTTAAGTGGGTCTTAAATTAGGAACCAACACAATGATAGTACAATCTCTATGGTTGATCACCTCCCTACATTGACCATCTCCTTAAGTGACCTAATTTTCACAGACTGAACATGCACTACATGTTCCTTATGTTTACCACCTCCATATGTTGACCAGTTTGTTACATTCCTTTGGATGGACAACTACATGGTTTCTACTGTATTTGCTATCTCTGAAATTTCTTTCTTTCTTTTTTTTTTTTTTTGTAGAGACAGAGTCTTGCTTTATCGCCCTCGGTAGAGTGCCGGTAGAGGTGGCGTCACACAGCTCACAGCAACCTCCAACTCCTGGTCTTAGGCGATTCTTCTTCCTCAGCCTCCCAAGTAGCTAGGACTACAGGCGCCCGCCACAATGCCTGGCTTTTTTTCTGTTTTGCAGTTTGGCCAAGGCCGGGTTTGAACCCACCACCTTCGGTATGTGGGGCCGGCGCCCTGCTCGATGAGCCACAGGTGCCGCCCAAAAGTCCCAACTTAGTTCTTTGAGCCACAGGCGTTGCATGAAATTTCTTGTTCAACTTTTGTCTGTTCTTAGTTGTATTTTGAGTGATTATCACGTGCATTTTAGGTGTTTGCCACAAGTTTTTAATATATTTTGCTCTTTGACTGATATAAATTCATGCTCCAGGAACACCTGCATTCAAGAATAACTGCCCTAGACCTTGGGCTTTAAAGCCAATACCAGTCACCTGGGAATCTTATAATGCAAGTTCTGATTCAGCATGGTTGAGATGGGCCTGTTATTCTGCATTTCTAACAAGCTCTTTTGTGATGCTGCAGTTTCTGGTCTAAGGACTATACTTTGAGTACAAAGTATGGGTTACATCTATATGTCAGGTGCTTCTTACTGTATTACCAAGTGTTAACGGTCTAACTAGTTCCTAGGCAATGATTCTCAAACTTTAACATGCACCAGAATTACTTTGAGAATGTTTACTAAAAATACACATGCCTGGTCTGTGTTGGTGTACTTTGGAACTCAGGAGTCTGCACTTTTGAAGTTGCGGGCTAACAACTCAAACTACTTTGAGAAGTAGTACTTTGAAGTTTGTAATTCTCATGGAAATTCATGTAACCTTCTAGAATGACAGCTTGTAAAGCCAGTGATATGATGAAAAGCCCAGAGGTGATTGCTTTGAATGCCAGTGTAGTATTTGCTTAATGGGGAAGCAGTGATATAATTTTGCATGCTTTTCTTTTCTATCCTATTGCCTAAGGCTGAGGGTTCATAATTTATTATGATACATCGATGGTGAAGACCATAGCTCATTCACTTCCCAATTAACCCCAAAGGGGTCTTAATTGAATAATTGGTTAGAAGTAACAAATAAGCAGGTATATTAAATGTTGAATGGATCATCAGAGTTGATTCTTTTCTTGGATATTCTGACCAGGATATTTACCTTTCTCTGGGAAACATCTTCATCGCTATCTAATATTACTTTCTATTGTATTTACCAAGTGTCACAAGACTAGCCTGTTCCACATATATATACAGAGTTGGTTCTCATCTTTAAAAAAATTAAGAATTCAGGTAACCAAGGAGTTATTTGTCATTGTAGTTTAAAGCAGAAGTTAAATTCTGAAAGTATGTCATTCAAAGAGAATTTCTTTAAAATTACATCTTTTAATAACTTTTAAATTGATTCTTCATCTCCTCATGTCTCTATTTAAAGGATGTGGGTGGTATTTATATAATACCTAATTGATTCTACATAAATTATTTAAAACAAAAGGGTTATACAGAGGTTGCAGTTATTAGATAATCTTACCAGAAACTGTGAGTGCATTTAGAATACTTGGTTCAGCAAATTGTGTAATGTCAGCCAAAGTGATTTAAAAGCTTTATTTAGGATTAATCCATCATCTGCTTAAATTTATTATCGCATTTATTCACTAATTTGCATAGTATTTTGCAATTCAAAAATTTTAAGCAAATAGTGGTGTACCTAAAATGGATTACAGGCTGAATCAAATTAAAGCAGACTACAGTCAAGGCCAGCCCCTGGACACAAGTGTGGGATTAATGATAATATCACTCCTTTTCTGCTCCTCTGCCCACAAGAGCAGGTTGTTTTGCTTTATACTACTTCTGCATGGTTTTGTTCCATCACTACAGTATCCCTGTGGGATCTTTCTTATCCCTGAGGATTTCAAATCTATTTCAAAGATAGTTTTGGAGACCTTCATGACCAAATTTAGTAAGTGCAATGTGAGAAGTGTATCTGTCACACTAAATGCTTTCTAATCGTAGGGAGATTAGTTTTTTCTTAAGGGAGAGGGGAGAAGATGACAAACATGTTATGGGGCAATTAACATGTAACATAATCCTCTCTTGGGTGAGAATACTAGAACTAATGATATTTTTGAGGTGTCTGTTGTGAATTTTCTAGTTTATTAATAACCTAAGAATTATCTTCACAATCTGTAATACTTACACTTTGTAACACAAAGGTAGTTGGATTGGGGAAGAAAGAATCTACTAATATTTAAAGTAGATCTAAGCAATTGGCATTGCATTTTGGAAAGGAGTTTCATTGAAATTTGAGTAAAGATTTTCCTTTAATATTCTCTAGAATAACATTGCGTCAATTGTCAATGAATTGAAAAGGCATCATACTTTTGTAGCTATTTCTTTGAATATTCCAGCTGCTTTGACTTAAGAGATTAAGAATGGAAGAGAAATGTAAAAAGTATGTGTGTTTAAGTCCGTTACATTTTTAAAAGCAATAGATTTCTAATTAAGAAGAAAATCAGGGCAACTTTTGTACTGATGGTAGAAAGTCTGTGTTGTAGTTATTTTCATTTTCTGAGTTTGTACAGGTATAGTTTGAGGTATACTTCTTTAGACAAAATTACCTCATCAAAATGTAACTGCATGAATATCTCTTACAAAAATGAAAATATTTTGTTATATATAAATTAGAAATTTTATATCACTTAAATTAATGAAAATATTGTTATTATATATAAATTAGAAATTTTTTATCACCTAAATTAACTCATTTACAATTTTAGTGCTCCTTGTTGCCTAGAACTGTGCTAGCCAATGCATTAGCCACTGGCCACATTGTTAGAGTAATGCAGTAGCTCGATGTAGTTGCCAAAACAATTGAAGAAAACAAGGTTTTAGTAAGAAAAAGAAAGTATTTATTGACAACTTGCACCACAAGCTGGACCCCATCCTCATTACTGTAGGCACCATGGAAAGCACAGCATCTGGGTTTTATATACAACTTTGAGGAGTATCAGCTACTTCTTGAAAGTCTCCCAGGGCCTTAATTAACGCTGTTCTCAAAGCAACCCTCCTGCAAGTTCTTGAAAACAACCTACCTTTGAGCCTGTGGCTCAAAGAAGCAGGGCCCCAGCCCCATATACCGGAGGTGGCGGGTTTAAACCCAGCCCTGGCCAAAAACTAAAAAAAAATTTTATACACACACACACATATATATATGTATGTACAGAAAACAACCCACCTACAGGGTTTTAATCAGCCTCATTTCACAATAGCTGGTCAATCTGACTCAGATCAGCCCTAAATAGCCTAATAGCATCTATCATCTGCCTTGCTTATATCTAGCTATCTATCTAACAACATGTGGCTATTTAAATTAACTAAAATAAAATAAAACTTAAAAATATGTTTTAAATGTTAAAAAAAATTTCAGTAGCTCAATAGTCACATGTGGCTAGTGGCTATTGGATCAGACAGCAAAAATATAGAACATTTCCACCATCATGGGAAATTTTCCTGACTAGCACTGGCCTAGACTTCAGATAAGCTAAATATTATAAATAAGAGTACTTTTAAAGAAGATAGATGTTTATTTTCTTTCTGTGGAAATAAAGTCTGGAGGTCGAAAATCCAGAGGTAGTGAAGTAGCTCCATGTATAAAGAAACTAAACATATTCTTGTCTTATGCCGTCTGCCATGACACTTTCTCCTTTGTGGTTCAAGATAGCTATTCCAGCTCTAGCTATTGAGTCTGCATTCCTGCCAAGAGGAAAGATGGAAAAAGAAGAAAAGGGTACCCTCTTTTTAAAGATGGTTTCTTACTTAACTACCAAAAAACACACTAACTTTACATGACCAATATCAACTGCAAGAGAAGCTGGGAAATGTCTTTTATCTGATTAGTGATGTGTTTCTCATGAGTGGACTTGCTGTTGTCAAGAGCCAAAGAGAAAAGAAGTTTAGTATTTAGAAATTAACTTAAATAATTATAGGAGAGCAATGGGAAGCAAACAGCATTATCTCATCTAAGTGAGGTAGAGAGATCATTCAGAAATCATAAATTTGGTTGGATAATCCCTCCTGTGTGCATTTTTCATGCACTTAGAGCTTATTCTCTTATATCCTTGGTGGAGCCCTTTGATACAAGCTTTCTTTTGGAGTTCTTATTTTGCTTAAGAGTCTTTGTGATTTTACTTGAGGAATTTCCTAGGAAATCTTATTTGTGAATCTGGTAAGAGTGAAGACAGGCAGTATTTTTAATAGACACAGCCCAGTAGTCCATTTGTAAAATGAGGTTACTGGATATATATTCTGCCTCACTGTTTACCCCCCAAACTAAAATTTCAGAACATGAATTCTTAGTTGATATTGTCAGCACCTTTATTGAAACATTCTCTACCCTTAGGTATAGGATTGTATCCTATGCCTTTGATCTGAATTTTTTTTGGTTTTCCTTTTTTATCTGTCCAGTTTCACTTGTATACTGCCAAACCTTTTATCTGTCTACTGGAACTTTTAAAAATTTTGCTTTCTTTAACTACATAATGATCAAAAGTCATTTGCATTTGCTGCCACCCACTCTGTAAGAGCTGCAATCTGGCTTCTGCTAGCAGCATGTGTCTATGAGTGCTTATTTGAAGATCACCAATGACCCACTAATTAAAACTCCAGTGACCTCTTCTCTGTCTTTGTATTCTTTCCTTTCTGCCACAGTTGAATTGTTGACCACTTCTTGAAATTTTCAGTTCCCACTGGTTTCTGCTGAGTGTTCTTCACTCCACCTGAATGATACTTGTACTGATTAACAACCTTAATTCTATCTGCTACCTTAATTCTCTTTTGCCACCTAATGTAACATATTCAGAGGTTTCAGGGATTACGATATGAACACCTATGGGAAGCCATTATTCTGCCTACAATAGCACATTTAAGGTGGATACTTAAATATTTTCTTTTTCTATAGTCCCTCAGTTTAGTTACACAAAGCTCCACCTGAAATAACACCCATCTGCCTGTTAAAGGATCCTGCCTGTGGTTTAAGGGCTGTTTCATATGTCTGCTTCATATGCCATCTTCCCTTTAAACCTTTAAGATAAAAGTATTCTCTCATTGTTATAGTCATCTAATTCCTTCTTGGAGTATTTTTAGGATTCATTTTTTCCTTGATGGTATGATTTTTTATCTACCCTATAGATATGAATCACTGGAGGAGAAGGGCCATCAGTGTAGCTTCCTGAGTGATGCATTGTTAGTGACATTTAAAAATAGCAGAACTTCTGTAAGTTGACCACTCAAAGGACTGTAACAAACTGGTCAACATATGTAGGTGATTAACAGAAGAATCTAGACCTATTGTACTGATATGTATATGTGGTGCATGTCCAGTATGTGAAAATTGGGTCAATTTAAGGAAGTGGTCAGTGTAGGGAAGTGGTCAACTATGAAGGTCCTACTGTATTTCTTTAATGTGCTATTGTAGGCAGAATAATGGCTTCCCATAGGTGTTCATATCGTAATCCCTGAAACCTCTGAATATGTTACATTAGGTGGCAAAAGAGAATTAAGGTAGCAGATAGAATTAAGGTTGTTAATCAGTCAACCTTTAAGTATGGAAATTAATTTGGATTATCCTAGTGGGCCCATTGTAATCACAAGGTCCTTAAAAATAAAAGAGGAAGGCAGAAGAGAGTCAGAATGATGCTATGTGAGATGGTTTCAATTAGCCCCTACTTTAAAGCTGAATGAAAAGGACCAAGAACAAGGAATATGGGCCTCCCTCTAAAACTAGAAAAGGCCAGAAAGAGTTTTCCTCAGAGCCTCCAGAAGAAATGCAGCCCATCTGACACTGGCTGCAGACATTAGACTTAACTGAACTATATACGTATTCTGAAAATTCAGAGCTAATGGGATAAGAAAAACAGGAATAAATAAATAAACCAATTATTCTAAGACATCCTTAATTCCTTTCAGAGGGAATTTATTCATTTTTTGCACTATTTTTTTCTAGTTGTTTTATAAAGGCATTCTGTATAATGTATTTATGTCAGGGAGGAAGAAGCTTTGATATGATATGTTGACATCTTTTTATTTGAATTTAATAATCTGAAAAAGATAAGAGACTTCCATTGATGAATGGAGCTGCTTAGTAGGAACTCAATAATATTAATTGAATTGAGTGACCAAATAGAATTGGTAAATAATGTTTTTATTCATTCTCCTAAGAAATGAACTACTTTTAATTCTTCAAATATACTGTATTCTTATCCCCACCTACCCTACTTAAACCCTCCTCTCACCAACTCTCCTCTCTTGTAGAAATACTTCCTTTACTCTGGAGTTTGCTTTCTCTTCTCTTTTGAATAAATCCTAGTGATTCTAGGTTTAAATGTTAAACCTTTTTGAGGGGTTTCTTCTTTCACCCCCTCCCCAATGGTCAGGTGTTAACTGCTCTGTGTTCCTGTAACACCTTATACTACACCTCAGCCTCAAGACATTGCAATATTAGGGCTCATTTAATTCTTTCATTAGATTGTAAGCTCTACAAGGTCAGGGACTATGCCTTTTTTTCCTCACTGTTGAAATCCTAGGCTTTGCATAATGTATTATACATTTAATAAATTTTGGATGACATTGATGAAATTTAGTAGTAATCTCAATTGTGTAAAAAATAATACATTCTATTGAGGTAGATATAAACTATTTAGTGCTTGTATTTATTTCTCTGTTTAAGTTTCTAACCCTACTTAGTATTAAAGTTAACAGTAGTTTGATAGGCAGAATAACAGTTGCTAATAGTAAAAACTACTTTTAAGTAAACCACTTGAAGCTTATCCAGAGTTCAAAGTTGACATTTGACCTCAAGACTTAACGTTTCACCTTTATATTTGAACTGAAATACCTCTTGGGAGTTGCTATTTTTATAGTTAGATATTATTTTTAAAGAAAATGATTTGATTTTTCTGTGGCTTTTCTTTATTGAGTCTTGTATTTTTGAAAGCATATATTTAGAACATTGTGTATAACTTTTTTTTTTTTTTTTGGAGAACATGGTATTGATCTGTTTCTTGCCTTTTGAAAATAATACTCTGTTGGTGATTTGAAAGGGTTTTTGTGGAATTAAGTGGGCTTATGTCTGTTGATGGGCTCCTGCAGATAAAACCGTAACTACCTTCAGCCATGCCGTTATTTGTTGTTGTCCGGTCCTCCTCCCCCCCCCCCCCCCCCGGGCAATAGCTGCTGTTTCTTGTAAGATAGAAGCATGGTAGGGAAAGAAATTTGTTCTGTTTTGCTACTGTTTAAAGTGTTAGTTACAGAATAACTGCTGCAGAATGGTTAGGAGACCTTAATACTCTGTTCATCTCATCCTTAGTGGAATTATTATTATTATTGTTTTATTAGGGAAACAATTTCCTCTAAGGTAATTTCTACAAAGTAGCTATACTTTGCAAGAAACTTCATGGTTTTCCGTGTGAAATGAAACCATTCTCCGAAAATTTGGGCTAACATACCTGTTTTCAGAATGTTAATCATAAGATTATTTTTCTCTTGTTTAGATGACTAAATTAGTAAAGCTGATATACTTCCTCTGTTTTCATTATTAATGTAAAATTTGAAGTTGGCCCATAGAAAGAATTCCTAGCAGCCCAAATCATTGGTCTTTTAGAATATCATTTTAGACTACTTTTCTTCTGCTTCTCACCTTATATATGTTTGCTTTCTTTTTTTTTTTTTTGGCAGTTTTTGGCCAGGGCCGGGTTTGAACCCACCACCTCTGGTATATGGGGCCAGCGCCCTACTCCTTGAGTTTCAGGCGCTGTCCATATGTTTGCTTTTATTCTAATTTCCCTGTAGGTTTCATTTACCCTAGGCCTTAGGTTACTAGGGGCCACAAGGGGTCCTAGTACCTGCACCCTTTCTTTCACAGTCAAGGAAAAGGGGGGAGGGTTTTGGTATGTAGACAAATAAGTCAAAGTGGGGGAGATTTGTGTGAGTCAAGGTGATAATCTTTGCCACGTCCTGTCTACTGAGGAGGTTCATTTTCTTCAGGGAAAACACCTTTGGTGAAGAAATAGCCTACTTTCTAGCATTTATCACCCTATCTACTTCTAATCTTCTTGTACCCTAGGAGCTTCTAACTTCCTTGAAGCATATGGTATTCTCCAGCTGGGTTGTAAAGCTGTAAATGTTTGCCCTAGTGTAGGGATACTTTTCACCTTATGAGTGTTTGATGGAAACTGCTTCCTTCTGAGAGGTGTATACCTTGAAATCGCATTGTTTCAGTTTACCTTCTTCCAGTCTCACAAATTTGGAGTTAAAGTACATCAGAGAATAAAACTTTTAGTTTCTGTGGTGATGGGAGTAATCTTTGGGGCTACTAAAACAATATATTTTGTTTCAACTATTCCCTTGTTTCTATTGTTCCGGAGCTTCCCCTCATCTACCCATGGAATCATTGACCTTCATTATTTCAGGACAGAGTAGATATAGGCTCAAACGTAGGAGTCCTTGCTCAGCTCTGATGTTTTTACTGATTTATTTTGAGAAATTATTGTCTTAATGTAAAATACACATATAGGAACAAAATCCTGAAGGTACAAAAGGATATAATTATACTTAAATTTCCCCCTCCTCTTTCTTCCCTCTAATCCCCAATCTCTCTTTCCCTCTGTCTCTCAGGTCTCTGTACACAAGAAACAGTTTATACTCTGTATATCTTGCTTTCTTTACATAATCTATTTGGTGTAGTTCCATGTTGGCACTTACAAAACTACTTCATTATTGTCATCTATAGTAATCATATTTTATTGGTGGATGTTTCTGTTCCCAATCTTACGCTTTAACAAATAATGCTATAATGAACAGCCCTGACCATATATCATTTTCTACCCATATCAGAAGCATAAATTCTCAGAAGTAGAGTTGCTGGGTCAAAGACTAATATTTTAACTCCAAGTGTTAAATTAGATTTTGTTGGGGGGAGTGGTTTATAAACTATAGTCATAAAAGTATGTTTTTTTCCTGAGAGAATTGAGGATTTTCTAAATTCTAGAAATTTCTCAATATACATTAAGAACTAAATTTGAAAATTTATACATAATTTCAGTATAAACTGTGATATACAAAGGACTCAGGATAACACATGGGCCATTTTTGCCAGGCTAGAAAAAGAAATCCTCTCCAGTGTTGTAGGAGAATAACCATAGGTCAGTGTCTTCATTCCTTCATACCATTGCAGAGGCTGACCCTCAAAAGTAGGAGACAAGGAGGTGTTGGCAATGACAGCGATAGTGATATTAAAACAACCTGTTACTCTCTTCTCCTTTGCTGCCTGAGGTGATCTATGAAAATGGTTTTTTGATCCAAAAAACCCCACAAAGTCATGCAGGTCAAGAGGTTTAAAATCTTCGTATTCACTTTAAGAACATAAGTGAAACTGCCCAGGTCATCAAGGGTACGCATAAATAAAAAGCTACCAAGTATCTGAAGGATGTCACTTTAAAGAAACTGTACCATTCCAACATTAACAATGATGGAGTTGGTAGGTGTGCCCAGACCAAACAGTGGGGCTGGACCTAGGGTTGGTGGTCCAAAAAAGAGTACTGAATGTTTGCTGCCCATACTTAAAAATGCAAAGAGTAAAGCTGAACTTAAGGGTTTAGATGTAGATTCTCTGGTCATTGAGCATATCTAAGTGAACAAGATGTGGCACCGAACTTACAAAGTTCATGGTTGCATTACCCCATCCATGAGCTCCCCTGCATATCAAGATGACCCTTACTGAAAACAAATAATGCTAAACTGTTCCCAAACCAGAGGAGGAGGTAGCACAGAACAAAAAGATATCCCAGAAGAAACTGAAGAAACAAAAACTTATGGCATGGGAATAGAAGCAACATAAAATAAATGCAAATAATAGTAAAAGGAAAAAAAGAAAAAGAAAAACAACCAGTTAGGTTCAGGAGATAATCTGAGAGCAAGCTGGATGCAGTGGCTGATGCCTGTAATCTTAGCACTCTAGGAGGCTGAGGTGGTGAATTGCTTAAGCTCAGGAGTTCCAGCCAGTCCAGCCTGAGCTAGAAGGAGATACCATCTCTAAAAATATGCAGGCGTTGTGGCAGGTGCCTACAGTCCCAGCTACTCTCTCAAAAAACAACAATAACAAAAGAATGTGAGAGCAGCAGAGTTGTCTGAGCAATCTGACCTTCTAGGGATAGAGAAATTCTAAAAATACTAGTAAATTGGCCAAAACCTATAAACAAAGAATGGAGGCTGAAGAGTGTCTAGAACTCAAGAGGCTATAGCAAGATTCAATGTCATCAGTGTGATTGCTAAGAATATTAGCCAAATCTTAGTGGACACAATTAGAAGACAGTTAGTGACCAAATCGAATGGCACATGTCTCAGATGGAGCCACCCAATTGCCTGGCCTGTAGCAAGTGAACCAGTACCCATCTCCTCTGTACTACAACCATGAAATAACTGTACCTCCTCCTTCAATCTAGTTGCTACCCCAGGAAAGAAGGAGTAGAAAGGTTGAACCTTTTTTTTTTTTATGCTTTTATTGAATCATCATTCTGTACATTGGTGCAATCATAGGGCACGATTCATATACATTCAAAAATGTTTTGATTGTACTGTTACAGATAGCCTTCATGGCATTTTCTTGATCACTATATAAAGACATTGATACTCTACATTTAATAAGTTTCCCCAGACAGCCCTCAGAATGGGAGAAAATATTTGCAGGTTATGCCTCAGACAAAGGTTTAATAACAAAAATACACAGAGAACTTAAGCGTATTGGCAACAAAAGGGTAAGTGATCCCATCTCAGGGTGGGAAAAGGACTTGAAG